>JAQIXX010000152.1:0-85843 GCA_034700605.1 Willowsia nigromaculata | reverse complement strand
CCATCTCTAATAATTCCCCACCTTAGACAAGCGATTTTCGCTAATTCCCCAGGGGAATTATTAGAGCATTTACGGTAGTTACATCTGTGAACAAGACCTGAACAATGTTATCCTTTGCTCACCTATGAATGAATAGGAGTACAGGTTGAAACTAGAGCGGAGAGTCTCCGAATATTACATATCACTTTGAAAGTAGGTTGTATCTCTCATTCATTCATAAGGCCAAAGGTAGTTAGTAAGGACACAGCGTATGGAATCTTTTGTTGAAAGTTCAACAACGAAGTCAAAATGACAAGCATGATTCAAAAGATTTGCAACAAGGATTTTCTTGTCTTCTTATTTCACACTGAAGATTCTTTCACATTCTTACATGCAGGGTGTTATACAATGTCTGCTACTTTCTTTAGCACGCACTGCACACACAATGTAACTTACTTTAATACTGATAGTAGAGAAAAGTGAGCAAGTTCTCTCTGCACATAAACGTGGTGTGAGAGAAAACTGTTGTTGGTGGTGTAAAATGTGAGCTGTAGTGGTATATTTTAAGTACAAAGTATGAAAAAAGTGAGATATTTTATTTTTCTACGTGAGAAAACCCTTTTTGTGGATACTAGTTCTGAAAAGGATCAAAAGAAATGGTCATTTTTTCTAGGATATCCTGTGTTCTTCAGAGAAAGGTAAAGATTTTTTCATAAGTTTACTTTTATATAAATGTCTAAAATACAATGTAACGTCAAATGTGAAACCTGAATGAACATGAATATAGCATTCGTGGAGGTTTCTTGATGATTTTAAAGTAAAATTTCTATTCAAAGACTTTTTCATTTATACGAACATTAGAAATTCAACAATGAATTTAAGCTGAAATGAAATTTTAAAATTAAATGAAAAAATAAGCTTACCGCGAATGATGCACGCTACAGGTAACGGTAAATCGACTTCAAATACTTTTGGGAAACTCTTATGTGTGCAATGATATTGCTATTACATATAATGTACATGGAGCTAACATGTTTCTGCGGGTGACTATACGACTCACCATTTTCTATAAATCGCTAACTTTGGGTGGAAAAGCTAGATAGCCAGTACCCGCCACAAAATAGCATACCTAGTGAAACCAAAGCCGGTGACAGTTAAATTGCAAAAGGAGAATTTTTTGAGTGCTTTCAGGGAAAAAATCCATAAAGATCTATGTCAGGAACGCGAATCTTATACATAAACGGACACACTGGTAAAATGCTCCTTCACAATGTGTTAACAGCAATTTTATGTATCATAAACTAAAAATGTTTCGCCTTATCGAGAAGGTGATATAGGCTCTGTGAATGTAATATGAATTTTGTGTATTTAACTTGAGTAGAAGTAATTCTAGAGACGAGAAAATAATTCATACTTGAGCGTCCGCTAGAGCATCCAATGTTTCATCCCGCACACTGATAGGGTGTTGCACCGGTCGCTCCCAGTCTGTGTATTCGTGAATGGCTGCAGATAATATTTCCCCTCGGTGAAGACTAAAAGAAAAAATCAAAGACGGAAACAGGATGAAAACAAAACAACAATATGAAAGTAAACCCTATTCCGTGCAATAGCACATATTACACCGGGAAAGAGATTCTTTTTCACCAGTTCAAAATCGAAGCACGCACATGTAAAAGCTTAAGAGAAAAATTGTATGTAAAGATGCATACATGTTTTGTTTTTAAGATAACGATTGTCTGCATGCAAAATATCCATAAAAAGAAAAATGGGATCTGCAAGAAGTCCTGGGGCGGACGTGTATTATTTCTCAAGAGATATTGCTTGATTGAGTGCCTATTTCGTACAATTTGTTTTCTCCGACAGGTTGCTGACTCTTATCGATGAAATATACTCACTCGAGTTGTATTTTACTCCTTGTAAAAATTTACATACTTTCACTTCTTGTACTATCTCATTCTCATCTCTGTTTACAAGTTTCAACCAACTCCACAGTTTGCCGTCTTCATACACAAGCATGTTTCTGGTTATTGATTTCTTGGATGAAAATCTCATAAAAATTCCACTATAGTATATAATTCATATCTGCTGTTCAAATTTTTCTGCTTCCATCTTTTCTCGTTATTTCTCATAACTTTGGAATTAAAAAGGAATCACTTGTTTAGCATTGCTTAGATTCAATTTTTATTGTTTTAGTGGAACGATTACACGTGAGCAGGTGGTCTGAAAACGTGCATACTTCCAACTCTAAAGTGCTTAGAAGTGAGTATTACCGTACGATGAAATTTTAATAAGTGAACTTACCTATAAAACCCATCCACCAACTGCTTCAAAACTTCCCTTCTCTTCTCAGTCTCAAGACCATAAACAGCATCATGCTCTCCCAACGATGGGAGAATCTCTGCTCTTGTGACACCAAAGAGCATGGGATAATTTGAAAGTTTGTCACGAAGAATATTCTCTCGTATTCCATGCTCGATCACGATCCCGTCGTCTGATGGACCCCAGCCTGTAATCTGCAAACGAAGGAAAAAAATGGCATAAAAAGAAGCGCAAAGTAGCTGCCAACCACTATAAACTACACTGCCTCACTATTGTCTCACATAAATGGTGAAAACCAGTGTGGAAAGAAGACACTACAGAGAGAAGACAAAACGGAGGACATAAAAAATTTTAATTGGGAAAGTTGTTCCCATTTTTTATGCTTTCCCGTAATGCTCCTATATAATGACTCATAAAAACATATAACGACATATTATTATATTGCTACTTTTTTCACTTCCAGCATTAGAAACAAAAACATGAAACGGAAGGATGTCTATATTTAGAACCAGTTCTTAATGGAAAAAGAAAGAAGTTTTTGAGTACATCATACATACTGCATTCGCAGCGCACTCTTATTTAGATACCTATATATGATGTGATTTGGACAGATGTATCTATGTTTTTAACTGACAAAGAAAACTGGAGAGACACAAAAAATTAATGAAATTTTCATATGAAATGTGTGTTCGTGTGTGTTTAGTGTTTGTACATTTCGTCAAGTGGTCGGAGTCGGAGAAAAGGGAGCAGCAGTTTGAGAGAGAGACAGACAGACAGAAATTGGGAGAGTATTTTTTATTTCATTTTGTGTACATACCTCAGACTGCAGAAAATACTGAAGTGGTCTCTGTCTTAAACACTGGAGCATATTTGAGGGTGGCTCAATAGGACACTTGACTCTTTCAGCAAATTTCTTGGCCAAATCTTTGCCGTTTGACAAGCCAACGGATAGCGGTGACAAGGCCGAGCCTGACATCAAAATCACTCTGTGGAAAAGTAATTCTGAATTCCACCAACGTATGAGTACCACACCACAGCAGCACCACCGCCACCAGGACCACAGAATATTGGAGAACATGATTGGAGTTGAAGTAGTTATCGTCGGTTCGTTTTTTATTTAGTTTACAAGGGAGTCCAAATAAAAAACGAAACTCAGGGGGTGTTTCCAGTTGTACCAAGTCCAAATCAGAGAGCAGCATCATCAGGTATGCGGAACAGCGAAAAGATGATCACACACATTGAGTCGAGAACACACATGGTGACATCCGCATCACATATTTCGCGGAGCACAAACGGAGAAAAGAGAGTCGAACGCATACATCCACGTCGTGTTGAGCCAGTCAGGTCATGAACATTCAGCGGAATGATGATGATCATCATCAGCATCGTTGGCAGAGAAAGAATAACGGAATGACAGTATTATTTTTTGTTCGATCATTTGATTTTTTACCGTGCAGTCGAGACCAAAAGAAGGGGAAAAAATAAGATTTCAATGGGAACAAAAGAAACAAATGTAAACAGAAGAATATTTTTATGGAATAAAAGAACCATCATGCGAATCCACATTCCAGCCAAGGAAGAAAAATGTATGTTGTTGTTGTGAGAGTGTGCATTTGAGTTGAACGTGGTTCCATTCATTCAGATATATTTCATGAGACCATGAGAAAAACGACGGGTAGACAACGACAGGAGTGGCGGAAAAATCCCAATGGAAAAGGTAAGGGAGCACGGGAAAAACACACAAGATTGCCGTATAGAGATGGTGTGTTTGGAAAGCACGCAGTCATATAACACAATACGAAGAACGACAAGGAGAAAGTTACAATGATAAAAACAGGCCAGCGTCGATCGATGATGTTAGACGGTACACATGGGATGATGATTGGGTTGGTTATATCAGAACATGAAAAAAGACAAAGTTAAAAAGAAAATGCTCTGATTATTACATGTGTCATGTGATTCTGATTTACAATATAACGCACTATGTAGCATAAAAAAGCAGGCTATATAAGTAGTCAGTATAAAGTCCAAGTTTCACCGTTGTAACGTGGCTCCACGAAAACTGTCAAAAAGCGAGAGCGAGAAAGAATAAACCATGCTTTGCTATGTATACACATATATACCCAAGTGCAAGCATGCTGCATTATTAAACGAGGTGAGATGATTGCTATATTAGTAGCTTCAAAAAATGGACAAAATCCTGTCTGATTCCCTTACATTCCTTCCGTCTGATGTCCAAGCCGAATGGATTTGAAACCGAAACTACAACTACACCGCACCGGGTAATAAACCACACATTGAATGTTTTTCCACCAGAAAGTTGAAGGTTACCTTCCGAAAACCGGTACACTATGTTGATCACGACGACGCAACCAAGCTTATATACATACATGTGATGTCATACCATACATACTTAACATTGCATGACTTGATCCTGATGATCTAGTGTGTTTTGTCAGTGAAGAGACCGCAGGTAGTCTTCAAGCCTTTTAAAAATGTATAAAGCAAAAGCTAGTTCAGTGTAGACTACAAAATATGAAGGCACATTTAAACATTAAAATGTTTAATAATAAGCCCAATACTAATACTAAAGCGAAATCTTTTGAGTGTTTGACTTGAATGGAACCTTATGAAATCTGATTCCGGATTACCCCTATGCTCTTACTATTTTCTTTGCGTCAAGCACACTTAATGTGCTTTCATTGGTCATTTGATCTCACAAACAGTTTGCCTCCTACTTTGGATTAGAAGCGTTTATATTTGATCTTCTACTTTCTTATCACTACAGTATCTCAACCAGGGATGTGCTATGTATATGGATCTTCCCAAGATAGGGCTCTGAAGCAACCTGAATTTGGTTAGAACCCGAAATTGTCTCAATGGTGAAGGAAAATTTATAATGCATTCTTATGGAGCTTTCAAAAACTCGAAAAGTGAAGTTTCCTCTTCATCATCTATTCTCCATGTAAAAACAAGGCCAGTAACCGAGAGAGATAATTTCGGGTCCATCAAAATTCATTTTCGAGCTTCAGGTTTTTGGTGGATTTAGCATTGGCTTTCAATCTCTATTCTTTATTCTTCCTCTAAGATCTCAACAATATCTAGTGGATAGGAATCGCTTTTTCACAGAGAATGTAATCTCTTGTTCTTGTTATTTATTTGCAAAGTTATGCGCGCACACATTAATAAATATTTGGAAGTCATGCAATGAACTATGCCTTGTACATGAATTATATGGGCAACTGTAAAATTCTGCAATAATAACAATGTGCATTCGAAGTTTCGAACCAACACCTCCCAAGTCAAAATAACACCACCCCAAAGAAAAGAAAGATGAAGCAAAAAATCACACGATCATTTTTGGAATAAATGTATACATTTCTTTTTCGTGCTAAAAGTAAATGTGGTAAATGTAAAGACCATGTATACGTATGTTAGCATGTATAATGCATATGCATACATTCACCCTGTGGAAAGTGGTTGAGTGTCACTGACACAAAGAAATTAATTACCTCGCCTATTTCTGTTCCTTTAGCTGTCGGCCAAGAAAAAATGAAAAAGAATAAATATATCTCAAATGAACTTGTAATAGTCCTTGTATTACGCACACTATATTATTATATATTATTATCTCTGTAAGTTTAAAGGAAGTTCTACATAGAGAAAATAAATTAAGTAGATTGGTTTCTTTTTTTCCAGGATACTCAATGTTCACTAATTTCAAGCGTTTGTGAGATTTATGGATACTTGAAACTGCTTTCTATAATGTACACGTAGTTTCTACTTTCTACCAATATACATGTAGCTGTGGGAAAAGAGCTCAGAGTAACGAGTAAGAGAAGGACATAGCACGTCACGGAATGTGCTGTGTGAACACATACAACACCACGTTTGAACGTTCTGTACGAACAAGGGGCAAGTTCGAATAGGAAAAGAAGGTCAGCCTGGCATTATCTTTGCTCTCGCAAGAAATAAACCATGTCGGGGGAATGCTTTTCCGTTTTGCTTCCCTTTCTTGGCTTCTTCATCTTGCGGCGGTAAATATAACAAAATAACCATTATAATATCTTCTTTGTCCAATAAATAATCTGTACTGCATTATACTTTGTATGGAGATATATGTATACAGGGTAAGTAAGTTATTGTATTTTTCTAGGCACCTTATTTTTATTTTTTAGTGCATGAATAAAATATAGCATCTAAATAAACATGTATTTTACAAACATGTATTATAGACAAAAGCACTAAATTCTTCCAAAATAGTGTATTCCATACCTCTGTTAAGGTTTGCCGGTTACTTTTTTGGCAATTTTTAATGCTAAACCATACCATACCGTAACTTTTAAATGGCAAGCGTGACGTTGTTTAACGGACATTTCTCTTTTTCCTGCTATTATCATTTAGTCATCATGAGTCTGCCCAAGAGATTTAGCAATAAAGCTACTCCATAGTCAAGAGAGGAATTCGCCATACTACTTGCATTGGTCTAACCATGAACAAAACCCACCCAACTTCCATTAGAAACGAGAGATTATTACTGCGGCAGATGTGTCACTGCTCACCGACTACTGAGAAGTTGAAATGCAATATATTTCCTTCAATTTTCGTTCAGAGTTGACATTATCCACGTACAAGCGCATAGGAACAAAGCATATCCTGGTAGAATTAAATGAGAACCGTTGTGATATGCTGCATTTAAAACCGTTAGATTAGGATAAAATCTCGAGGAATATTTATTCGTCTTTTGCAATGTGGGTAATTGACAAAAGTAGCCTCCCAATAATGCCATGAAAGTAAATGTAAAAAGTAGCAGTGCTCATGTACGCCTTTAAGCCCGACAGATCTAATCGCTATCGCTGATAATACCAGACTTTAAACTCATTATATGGTGGAGTGATTTAAAACCAGACAGATTGACACAAGGCAGATACCAATAGAATAAATACAAAAGAGAGTGCGTGGTTTATTGCATGTAAAAAACGCTTCTTTGTACGTGTCACATCAGTTTGTTGAAGATAGGTAGCTTAACATTTACAATCCTAGCCACCAGAAATAGCTGACACTGTTATATACTTTTAACGGAGAACAAGGCTCTTTCTGCATGCAAGTAACGAATTTCACGTCACACTCGCATGTTTCCTGAGCGCAGTCCTCGTCAATGCAGTCGTCCCGATCCTGATCCTGTAAATACCGAGAATTGTAGGAAGTCGTAGGAGGGTTACAGCCAGGATAACGCAACCGGGTACGCCGGTAGCACAGGTCGTGTCTTTTACAACACAGGTCGCAGCCGTCGATGTAGGAGCCATCACCTTTTCTATCACCACCATGTCCACACCTATGCAAGTTGGATACGTAAATTATGTACATATTTTACTACGTCTAAATATATTAAAATTTGTTGCGCAACCAACTATCATTCTTTAAATTGACCATTGCTACTTATTATTAGTTACAGAAAAGCTAAAGTGTTCAAAACACATAGACCATATCGGGTATTTGCTAATCGATAATGGGTTACCCACCAATTTCCATAGTTTGCTAGCTTAATTGGACTGTATCTGGTACTCCTCACGATTTGGCTGCCTAGCTGGAGAAGACTTCGCTTTTGACGGGATCTTGAAGCGCCTGTCACTCCCTCATCCTGCCTACGTGACAAATCTTTTGTGGGAGACTCATTATTGCTGTCGGTCTTCTGAAGAGCTTTGTCAACTTCACTGCACGAACAATATCTCAATAATATCAATCCTGCTAAACTCACGAGAATGAGTAGACGATCAACTCTGCTTGACGAATTCATTTGTGTGGTGAAGAATCCATAAGCGCGCAGCTATCTCAAATGGGAAAATTGTACAGAAAATCTATTTTTCCTGATTGACTTATAATAAACAGATTGTGAATTTTTTTCTTTTTTCAAACAACTCTACATGTGGATTCAACAGCTAAATAAATTTACTACCAACCAGTCTTAATATGCACTTCTGGACCTATTATTTTCCTGCCTTTTTTCGAGGCACCCTCTAATTTAAGCCTACTCTATTTAAAACTTTTTCCTTTAAAAAGTACATTCTATTTTGCAGTATGTAGGTAGATAGCACAGGTACCTAAAATGCAATGTAATTCATTGGTTCTATCCTACCTTTGGTTCGCAGCACAAAATATGAATTCCCAAATGACTTTACAAGTAGAAAAGCTATTCATTTGTTACAGGGATGAAATGCCAAGTCAATAAGTCCTTGATTTAAATAGTCCAATTGTGTTTTGCGTAATTCTGAGAAACATAAAAGTACACAATGCATCGTTCGAATTAATTGTGTTTAAGTCCCTGAGATTAAAAAGAAAATGAGTCAATCAAAAGTGAAATTCTTAAAAATGAGCCCAGTTAATAAAGTAGTTAATAATTTGTTGCTCTGCACTTTGTTTTATAATTAGTAATAAAAAGATATTAGCACTTTAGGAGGCTCAACTAAAGTATTAACAACACCACATTGATTAAAAGTGTATTTTTAAATCTAGTAATAAAATTCTAAAACATGGTAGCATAATTTTAATAGAGAAAAATTGCAATAAAAATAGATGATAAAAGATGTATTAATATAAGAATATGCCTCTAGGAAAGTTTCTGAGTAGGTAATCGAATACATAATTTTAATGACATGAAGCAAGATTTACCCTTGCACAACCAATTTTGCGTTTCCTCATCATGCTCTGTTTATACCCTTGCTTCTCCTAATGAATATTTATATTCTAATCAATTTAAAAGGAACCTCTACCAGATGTCCCAATTTTTAAAGTTAATTCAAGTTTAAAAGTCATTAATGACAACATTAGCATGTATATCCTTTGGATATGAGCTTGAAATCTTGTATGCTTATGCTTACATCACACTTACAGAGAAGAAACCATGAATTCGATGAAGGTAATCCAAAGTTGTAAGTAAAACGTAAATAAAAAATGTAACTCAAGCTTGTCAACGTAGATCTCTTATGTTTATCCGTTATCAGGATGTTTAAAAAATTCAAACATGCACCAACAGTTTTTCCTCGCCTACGGTAAAAAGAGCTTCAGTAAGCGTAATATTTTATAATATAAAACAAATTTGCAAAATAAATCTTCAATCCAAGGTAAGGCTCGTAAGGTTCTATTGAAAAGACGCAAGACATGACTAAACTCAGCATTTAGAACATTTCATCTTCCTAATCTCCCATTTTGAATTGACGACTTCTTAATTTATGATAAAAACTTTTATTTTGCAAGCCACAAAGCAGATGTTTGACAAGGCTAATAGTGATCATAAAGTTCAATACTTTCAGTTTTTTCCTGGAACATTTTCTCATTTCTTTGGGCATATCCATAAGCTACGTAGAACACGGAATCATCATCGCTGAAAAATTCAATTTACCACAAAGCATGAATAGTGCAGTCGTCTTTTTCTCCTTTTACGTCTTTGAAATTGAATGCTTTTGTAAATACCTTTTCTTTTTCTCTCATTTCTCTGCATTTTCATTGCCTCCAAACCGCGTATGCTTTTTTATGCAATATGAAGGGTGTACTCAGAAATACTTTAGAATTTATACACTTCTAGAAGAACCGCAATTTCAGGCTGTATAATGCTAATCTTGAATCGGGGAAAAATACAGACGCAAAGAAAATTCTGTACAATGCGGATTAGAGAATGTAGGTCACATTATAAAACATCGTGATGGAATTCTGTCTGATGAGCAAGAAAGAAGTAAAAATGCGGCTACAGAAAAATATATTGCACTTACATTCTTAACTACTGCAATAAAGTTCTACACTCTTTCTACATAAGCACCTGTTTATTTATGTACCTACAAACTGTGGTATGCGAACTCGTTTCCCAATCGCATTTGCAATTTCTATCTTTCGACCAAAGCGTGATATCCCTGTGTATGGGCGTGTATTGTATTTTATGGGAAGTTTTAAACTTGTGTTTCTTTTCTTGATCTCAACATTTCGTCTAAACAATACCAATGTCTCTGCAGCGAACACACAAAAAATGTTGGCTCGAAAGGTTTAAATCACCGAGTTCGTCTATCTGCTCATCGAAAACTGAGAAACGATGTTCAGTTTGTGTCATGGTCATTTTTCAGCATTCGGTTCAAATCTGTTGTCATTTTTAAGGATTTTGCTTCTGAAAGTCAGCTGAAATTACCAAGCTGCAGTCAGCGAGATTTCTTGGTTTGCCATTAGCTGCCGTTTTATATAGATACTCTTCAGCCATTAGGTAGAATATCTGGTTCTGGTTATGCTGGAAGTTTTACGACAACATTTTGGTTTTGAAAAGACTACTTTGTGTAGCTTCCCATAAACTTTTCTCTTTTACGAAGCCCTTACATAAGAATTGAAATAAAGTAAAAATCAACATTATTCATGAATATTATCGTGTGCTCATGAATCACGTACGGTTTTTTGTCTTGAGAAACTCTTTCGCAAATGTAAAGTTAAGAGAGGAACAAGGCCATGATTGCTTCATCATAATATCTTTAGGGTTTACTTTCAGTATTTCACATGAATTTTTACATCTTCCCACCACCACTAGCACAAGAAATGTAGGCAGAGAAGGAAACTTTCACCGTCCCATATCCCTAATATAGTATCATAACTACTGGCTTATCAGCTACAAGCTACTACCAGCTACCAACGAATGTCTACTGCTTAAAATCCTTTTATACATACTTCGATGTGTTTGGAGAAGATTCTTTTTAACCAAACCGTGCACACTTTAAAACCGGTAGAGAGTTATCTCTGAAGAATAAGAGAAAGAAATCGCTGTTGAGAAAAGCGGAAGTAGAAAGTACATGCCTGTCTGCGTGTAACTTGCTACCTACTTTGCCTATTCCAACTGTGAAAGTCCACCAACTACCTAAAATATAAAACCATCCGACATGGCGTGCATATTATATTTCACTTTATTCCTGTTGATGCGAATTAAAGGTATTCATTTTTGTGGGCGGTCGGGTGTACTACTGTCCCGTCCTTCTAATGTTCTTTCTGGTTCATTTTTTTTATTCTTAAGAAGTCTAATGTTTTTATAGTAAAAATAAGAAAATGTAAGCCAAAGCTGTACTGTAAGACGATGAGAAACGGGTCTGGGAAGATTTCTAGGACAATATAAAATCTGTTATAATAAATAAAAAGCATACAACCATTATATGAGCAGGGAACATTTGTGAATAAAACAAGGGGAAGAGGAAGCGAATAAATTATCAAAAAGGACGACCGAATACAAAATCGATTCTCGTATTTTCAAGCTCTTTCTCCAGCGCAGTCCTTTATTGTAACAAGCAGTTATTACCAGTGTTTGTGCACTCGTTTCACCAATATTCTTATGATATTTGGATGTAGAGATTTATATACCTATAGGGAAAAAGTCTTCTCAAAAGAATAGAGTACAAATGTAAGGAAATATAAATCCTAACAAAACCGTTTTTGCATACAACTTGAACTGCATTCTCTCATAAATACATGCATAGGTACATATATAAAATCTGTATTACGAATTGAATGTAAGTCATATACATAATATGAAGTGTGCCTATATAGCGTAGATGCACCTCAATCATTGAAGTTTTTGAAGATTCTCCAGTAGTTTCTCGAGCCAGCAAAGAAAGTAACTGCATAAAGCATTTTGGGAAAAGATAGTTGTTTGTGTTGTTGCAAGTTACGACTTTTCCGATGATAGTGGTGGTGGTGGCACTGGCACTAGAGAGCTAACAGGAGCGTGGTACGGAGTAGTTTAGTTTAGTTTAAAGTAATATTACCGAAAAGAAGACAAACCCATTCGTTCATTGCTCCTTTTGCTCTCACTATTTCTTTCGTCTTTTGTTTTCAAATTTCAAAAGGAATGCAACGCCGTGTGACGGAGTACTTTTTCCACACCATGTTACAACTATCCCATTACGCTGGCTATATGAAGGCATACAATAAGAATGTACTTTTCCTTGTTAGTAGTGCCCTCAAAAAAGCAGTAAGGCTTTTTGGTATTTGTGCTGGATTTGGAGCTAAGCTGTGTCTACATCTCTTGTCATAAAAAACATACACACACTTAAGATTTAAGATACATATATGCATGCATGAACTAAGGATAGCCATCGGAATGTAATGGAAATGGAGTAAATGAAAAGTTTTTGGTAACGAATTGTAGAAGTGTAGTGGCGAATGAATGTAGTAAACTTTGTTAAATAGCATGTACATTGGTATTCCCAATGATAAAAGAGTAGCGCCTCCTCGTATTTGTTGTTTTTTGTGAGGAAGAGAATGAAAGTGTTTTATGTTCTGTTGTTGTGAGTGAAAAGCGTAAAAGTGTGCAATCACTTGCAAGTACCCAAAGAGAGTCGTGTACCTATGCGCTTCCATTTATTCACCCAGTCAGTTAGTAGATTTGAAAACAAAAACAAATCGTATTCAATTCCTGTTCCAAATAGCATATCCATCCAAAAACACGATACAATGTCACTGTGCTGCTGCCGTCGCATCTCCTTTTCCAGGCGATTTTTGAGCACTCAACTCAATGTATTTCAATGAGGAATTGGATCAGTGGAGGAAGGAATTTGGTTGTTTCGTTCGTACCAACCGGAAACCGTTGTCTGCTAATAGTGAGCCATGTAACAAGAACATTAGGAGTAGTGACAGTAAGTACTGTACATCAGTTGTGCTAAACCGCTTTCGCTACCCTCGCTACCTACAGTCGCCGTATATCTCTCTCCTCAGACGTTCAACGCGTGTGTTTCTCTTGAGTCGGCTTATAAACAAAATTGACAAGTGTGCGGATGAGAGGATTTTCGCTATATCCCCTTCTGACTTTAAGTGGAGTAGTAATAATGCGACCTACATGAAGCTAAATCACCTCGACGTACGTATTCACTTCTCCAAAGTATTTTTTGAATGCTCCATCTTCTAAAAATGTAAATAAAGAAGTACATCCGCTGTTAGTTTTAGTGCTAGTTAACTCAAGTTTGTTTTAAAATGGGTGCGTACCTTGTACATTAGGCAATTATGGTAGGAGCGTTCCATTTGTTGTTAACCCATCTCTATTTGTATTCCCCCATACTTGGGACGAACAACATTTACGATGCCATTTGCGTCATTTTATGTATCTACTTGGATGTTTCATGTGTTCCTGTGCTTACACATTTAGTTAAGAGAGAACATAAGAGAAGGAATAAATGAAAAGGCCTTGTATGTATCATTGAGGAATATTGTTTCCTTTCACAACGTACTGAAAATATTCTACAACTTTGAGTTTCAATATTATTGCAACATAAATTGACTATGTACATAATGTACATAATTCATAATGACTATAATGTACATAGTGACTGTGATAAAAATGAAAGTAATTCATATTCGAGTATGAAGCTGTGACCCATTTCAGTAGGAATATCTTTGTGGTCAGTAAAATTACAATTGAAACAAGACATACAGGTCCAAAATTAATGCTGTTAAATTTCTAGAAAATTAAAACTGACAGGTTGTGACCGCGACATATGGTATTGGCGGTAAACCTTATAAGCTTAAAATCCCTAAAAATTGGGCTTACGGGCAGACA
The DNA here is from genome assembly GCA_034700605.1 of Willowsia nigromaculata. Classification (NCBI taxonomy): domain Eukaryota; kingdom Metazoa; phylum Arthropoda; class Collembola; order Entomobryomorpha; family Entomobryidae; genus Willowsia; species Willowsia nigromaculata. The sequence goes on along the minus strand of JAQIXX010000152.1, from coordinate 71,976 downwards.
CATTTTCAACCAAATACACAACGTATTTATTTTGTATGTACATAATATGTGTTCATACATGTAAACATAAATTTCAGCAAAGTCCATAAATTGAAATAGAGGAATAGTTTGAAACACAATAAAATTTAAACGTGCCGTTTTAGATTCATTTGGCTGAAAATGAAAAGTTCAGCAGCATTTTAATACAAACAAGCCACTTCAATAATCTTTTGAGAATAGTAACAAACTCAGCAAAGTGGAATTGAGTTCACTTTCTCGAAAGTTTTGGGCCTTTCTTAAAGCAGATTTAGCTTTTTCCCTTGTTATAATCCCCGCTTTATTCTTCAATACACCTACACCAGAGTTGAGAAATGTGTTTACATTTTACTGTTGCGGTTTTCTCCACATTTGTTACACATGAGAACGGAGGATCTTACACACATAAACACACCAACACAAAGTACATGTTATATGTGTCCTGCAAACTTTTTATAGCCAAAAGACCTTTGGTTTGACGGATGCGTGCATGTTGTAACAAAGTTTCAAAAACAATCCCTATATAAACACCACATAAGATGATGATATGCACAAGGTTCACTCCCCTTACCGCCACCACCACCACAGTGGCAAACTTCTCTTCCTTCTGCTTAATAAAACTCTCTGTCTAAGTCCCTTTGAATGCTAAAAGTGCTCACATTTGCGACCGCGACCTACTATTATTTTCATTCATAGCTTTTTACTCTTTCTTTTGGATTGTACATCACTTTTTTTCCTTTTCTTTTCACAAAGTTAAAAACATACAACATTATATGTAAGAGCATATTAAACAAAACACTTGCAGATAGAGCATATAAAGTGCTTATAGGTATGGACCCGCTTCAAACAAAGTAACTTTTCATTCCTTTTTATTCCTAAAGTAAAAGTTTATTTTTGTTGGAAACACCAGTCCAACGAATTGCGCTTGCTAACATTTGACCCCCACTTTATGCCTTCTTAACTTTTTTTTGTGCAAAATCATATGGGAATAAACCAACAGCGGCCAAAGAAGCAGAGACTGAGAGAGAAATTGGACTGCAATATTATGTAGAATGCTGGTGTAGCAGACAGTTTGTGTTTTTACTAGACAGGAGGAAAGGATTGTAGAAAAGTGGAGAGTAGTGGCAGAGAGAGAAAGACTATCACATAAAGTGCATGTCAGCTTATTTCACACTCACACACATTTTTGAATGCACACACGTTTGAGAAGAAGGAGCATATTGGTCACATACACATCGTAGAAAACCGAAACGTTACGTTGACCTGAGAAAAAAAGAAAGTTATCTTGTAAACAGAGGGTGTGAGTTTTTGGTGTAGAACCATCCGTCCGACCAAAGACGCATCAGCATACAATAAATATGCGGATCTATTCCACCAAAACGATGTAACTACACACTTATAAACATTCTTTTTAAGTGTCCACGATTCCCCCGCAATGAGGACATTATAGGATGGTTTTAGGTACATCCATTTTCTACGCGATGATGATGAGGTACATCTGAAATGATCGTTGTCGGTGGAGCTTTTTCTGTTGTTGTTGGAGCAAACACACTTGTTAAGTGCTCCTCTTGTTAGCGATTTTATGTATGCGCATTCACACGTTTTTACGGCTTACGCAAATATGATGAAAGTTTTAGAATAGATTCATGCCAAGTTTTTCATCAATTTGGAGATGAAGAGAAAAAAAGAAATAGCAGAAAACGAAAGAGTTCAACGTGTAATTCCTCTAAAGTGCACGAAACTAATGTTTTAGCAAACGTAAGTATCCACAACATCTTGATGACTACTGGACCAGCTTTCGTTTTTACTCTTCTTAAGATGATGATAAGTGGACCAAAAATGCTGCTCTCTCGTTCTTTGCTCCTTTTTTGCAGCTAAATCTGACTAAGAAATATGAGTTCCTTTTGAACAATGTTTATATGATGCTCGAGTAACCGTAAGTATATACCATAATGTTTCCTTGATGTAGCCTGACGCGTTAGGAATAAAGTTTTGTCGGAGAAAGTGAGAAAGCAAGCTATAAAGTAGGTAGGCATCATACACCACGTGATCTTCTGCAATGTATTTACATGTAGAAGGTAATGGAAGTGTGCAAGAGTAGCGGCGAGAGAGCATCGCCCCACTGAACATAATGCAGGCACGCATTTGAGTATCTTCATATCTTTCTACAACAACAAAGACTTTTGAGGAAGATATAGTAAGTGTGATGCTATCAAAAGCAATGCGTTGCACAGATGAGCACAGTAAAATAACTCGAGCACTATGGCATAGTCGTTTGTGTAATCATTATAATAATAGTAATAATATCTTGAGGAAATGAAGATTGAGAATCTCAAACTCTCTTGATTTCCACTCTTACACTATTCATAAGGCCGGTACACTGTCTTGATGTTCTCAATGACTGTGCATAGCAGCAAGGGTTGAGTGAGAGGAATGAGATGGTGAAAGGAGAAAGCCTTACTTAAGAAAATGACAAAATGAGTACTTTCATCTTTTCCCTTTTCCACACACGTGATAACAGTGCAAATGTTAATACACAAGTGTTACAAGATACATATTAATGGAAAAATATGAGTACAAACGTATCTCTTTCAAACATCAAGATTAATTTCAGAGAATAACATACACTTATACATGTAAAAGTATATGAAAATATACAGTGCGACTGCATTTCCTGTTTTTCTCTTTTATTTTCAGATTTCTAGTCATTTGCATTTTTATTGATCCCATGGGACTTTCTCTTGCTTTAAAAAGTAGTAAAATTTTATGCTGACAAAAAATATGTGGTGATCAAAAATTATACAAACGTCAAGGATAGTTTAAAGGGTAGAGCTACTTGAGGGAAAGAGATTGCATAATAGGATGCATATTAGATCAGAAATTTTACAAATCTTTCCTCCCTCCTCACTTTTCTTTTACCCACAAGGGTTTGGGTCGACGTTTTCTATGAAAAGGACACCCTACCGTGTATAATGTGAGATTTCCTTTTCTCAGTCTCAACGAACGTGTAACCTCTACTTTGAGAATTTCACGCTATTCTGAGCAGAAGAGTGAAAGAAGGAGAATGGGAGATTATCTCATGCTTATAATTACATTAAAAGACCGTACATAGGCGTATGAGCAGACATAATATTTTGAAGAACTGGACAAATATATGTACCTAACTGCATAGAGAATGGCGAGATATTATTATGCTTTCTGCTCCTTTGTGTTTCTTTCACATGTGTAGTCTTAAAAAGACTCACTCCGCCAACTGACTTATGAGCCACGGGGCAGGTGAAACAAAAATAGAATACATACATCAAACATCATTATGCGTAGAAAGGCTATTTTATTATTGACATTAAGGTCGCTATACTTTGTGACAACTTTTGTGTTCAATCTCAACATTAAATTTTTGAATTATATCCTACTATTTGTTATGGTGCTTTCACTAGTCCTTTATCGTAGTGCGTATACATTGGGTATCTCTGATGTATACTGTGTATGTATGCAAAAAAATTCCGTGAAATTATATGTAAAAAAGAATTTTTTATCCCTTTTATTCGTGAGGCGCTTACTTTGTATTATCCAAGCATCCAGAGAAAGCAGAATAGAAACAAATATTATTGTGTGGACTAGTATGTACAACTCTTTGCCAAAATCACAAAATTATGCAGACTCACTCTGACAAAAATCATGGTTTATCTTCGTTAACCTCATTCTCCCAAAGTTTTTGCTTCAAAATTCAATGTTTTTTGTACATTATGATAATCATACTTTCAATAAAATATGGACTTAAGTACATGCTACAAGATAAATTACGTAAATTCTCAAAAGATAGCAGTGTATTATTTATGTTCCGTGATGGTAAGTCAAGTGGAATGCATTTATAGACTATTTTGTGAGCCGAAATCTACAGTTGTGCAAACGGATGCGGACGTTCCCGTGATGGTACCTATATAATATTTTTGTCGACGTATAGAAATCGAGAGAAGGAGGCTAGCACAGGCGTAAATTGTCTCTAAATGTGGAAACAAATTCTTGCTAACTATAAATTTGCCCGATTTTCTCTTATTTTCCCTAACCGTTATTTAACACTTTCGTAGCAGTATACTAAACTATAGTAAAAGGCAAAATCCTGCACAATGGACCGGCCCGTTGAGATTATTCACAAAGTTATAACACATTTAGTCAGGAAATTACCAGGAAAATGCCAGCATTTTTGCCAAATTAAGATGAAAACGTCAGTTATGTGTTTAAATGAATGTGTGTGCAGGGAGTTAGTATAAGGATGAATAAGCAGAAAGAAATGTAAAGAAAAAGGAGAGTAAACTCGACCCCTTTCCTTTGTCTGTCTTTTTCTACTTCAGCCAGTGTCTTTGTTACTGGATTTGTGTCTATTTCTCCTCCTTCTGCCACTACTTTTGTATGACGATATACCTAATAATACGCAAAGACGAATAACTTTTTGCAGTGGAAAAAGTGAGGAAGAAAAAAAAAAGACTGATAGAAAGTAGACAGAGCCAAAATGTTAAGATAGCAGAGAAAACGCTCCACTTGAACCAGCTTACATTTTACTACGTAAGTTTGTGCGTGGGTAGTATAAAGCCAAAATCAGCAACCAGGCGGTAGCAAAAGGAGTGTGTGGGGAGATTTTTAGATACATATAGATGAAGGAAGAGCAAGCAGATAGAATGAATTCTAACTCGAATTTCATTACTCAGATTTCCTTTTGAATTTTCTTGTCTTCTTCCAGAATCCTCCTTCGGGTTGGTTGGAGGATAGACCCTTTTTTGTCTCCGTCTTTTATTCCTCAATCTTTGCTTGGAAAACAAGAGGAAATATTACCGTAACCACATTTTCTATCTCGGTTTGACGAAGATGGGACTTTTAAAAAAACGAATAAAGTGGTTCGGAACAGGATACATGTTATAGGAGCTCCTATTTTAATATTCTATCAAGGGTAAAGAAACAGCGCATTTATGCTGCCTTTCTGAATGCAAGCACAAAACTGCGGGCAAGAAAAGTCAGCGAGATCAAGTATTCAAATTAAGCAATTTAACAAAATCTTTTACATTTTCGTGCGTGTGCCTTGCTACCCATGTATCATTTGTAACATCTCTTTGTAATAAAATGCAAAGTTTTTCTAAGCAAGGCAAAAGCATAAAAGAAGCTCATATTATTAGGCTTCGTAATAATTTCACTTCATGGTAATTATGATAATGATGAAACAGCAAAAAGGGAAAAAAATGAAGGAGAAAGCAAAATAGGAAATTATATACAACCATTTTTCGACGAATCCCTTATACTAAAACAAGTTTGAAAAACGTGAAAGAATTTAAATTGACTTTCATTTCTGAAACGAATGTTTGCGAATTTAATGAACGTTCCAGTGAAAGTTGGATGCAGGAGATATTACATGGGTTCATATACTTGATGCAGGCGTATTAGATAGTAGTTATACATAAAACTACTTCCATTCATGTTAAGCAAACTCTTTTTCAATGAAGACATGAAAAATCATATGCATATGGAATTCTATACTGTGTATGTTTAGTAAGCTAAATTGCTGTAATATATTTAGTGCATTCATAAATACGATGGTTAAATTTTGAAGCGTTTCTTCGGCAAATTTTTATTTTTGTTTCTCTCACATAAATACTTTGAATTCTCAGTTGTGCTGGGTGTCTATGAAGGCTTCGTATATAAATCTTGCCATTTAATAAATGAGCATGATCAGCGGTATTGGCCAATGTAAACCGTGATTTTTATTGAATTTTCACTAAGATACACGCCTTGCTGGAAGACGAGAGAGCCACGAAATTACATTGTGTTTTCAATCACCCTATCGTCTTCGCTTCACACAATGTTTACAATAGACTGGTCACATTAAAATATGGCATATACAAATAATATGAGTGCAAATATTCTTTCTTTTCAGGTTAGGTGTTAGGTGAATAACTCATATGCGTTGTCTGCACAAGAATTGTTCCAATATTATTCTCAGCTGAGAAGTGTAACGTACGTTGGTCGGAAACAAGACTCAGCTGTAAAACCGGCTTTATAATGATTTATTGTATTTCTGCACCAAGCTGACGATCAGAGTCCGCTTTTTCAACTGCTATACTGACTGTAGAAATTTGAAGCTATAGCTATGGCCAGAGAAAAGAAAGCGGAAAACTGCAGCTTAAATTTCTCTATTCACACCAGAAACCCTTTTTTACCTTCACTTGCTTGCTGTAACACAAGTTCCCTGTGATCATGGGTCTGATAATGCGATCTAATACTGGAGCATTTTTACAGGTATAAAGCATTCCACGTAGTTGATCCAAATCCAAAGGAATTGCTTCCTTCTTCCGTTGTAACGTGTGCACGGAAATGACACGACCTTTCTTTTTATACATAAGAAAGAAATGCAGCAAATACTGCTGGTAAGATGTGAGCAGAGGTAATAGGTACTCTCAAAAGAAAGCACGCATTGAGGGAAGGTGACATAAAACCCATTCATATGGAAGTGTTTAATATTAGGCTTCCAGCAACGCAAGCAGTTAGGATGATTTAAGCGTTTAGGCACGTTAGCTTTGGATTTTCAAACTAGAACGATCTGATGCAGAAAAAAAGTATGCAAACGAAGCAAGAAAACAGAATGTATGAGTAATATCAATAGAAAGACAAATGGGCAGATTCTCGACTCGACAGGGAACAATTTTTTGTTGTAATAATTGATCTCCGTCATTCGCACACAAGGTTTCACGTTTCTTCTAGTGGTTTTCTTTCCACTGAGAGCTACTTAACTGTAATCCAACATATACTTGGGTTTAATATGAAATACAGGACGGTATTCGACTTTACTCTGAAGAAGTTAAGCAACACTGAGTCACGTATAAAAACAAACTTTTGAAGATTTTCATGCATTTTAAATTATGATTTTCTTCCCATTGCACGTATTTACTTCTTGAAATTTCACAAAGTGTGGAATTTGTGAGTTCTACTTATGGTACACTGTTTTCTTCTGGTGCATATTTTCTGAGCTTTTGTGATGTGTTTCACAACATTTTGATTGCAATTGAAATAAGATATAGTAACTTAAAAGCTTACACATAGTGGTATTTCATCTGTTAGCAATCAATAGCTATTTTATGACGATTTAATTAATAAAATGCGAAACAAGCTTTTACTACCATATATGTCATGCTACAAATTAGTGTATATTGTTCGGTATAAATAACTAAATAAACTAATGCAGTTGTCATGAAATGAAAGTTTACTCTTCTTTACACTCAAGCAGAATCATTGTATGCTGCTCGGAAATGGCAATACTAAGGCGCGTTGTAAAGCCCAGTTATTTCAACGAAAACTCATTCATTATGTACATATCGTTGTTGTAGATGAAATGTGTCCTAGTCCTGAATCACATTGAGGATTAACAAAAACATATTGTATTCAATCGTATTTCATTATATGAATTCAGAAGTGATGAAAGATTCCAGTTTTCATCAAACTATGCAAACAAACTCGGTGTTAAGCTTTCTGAAGCGCACGAGATCATGATCACATTGAATAACACTACCACCACAATAACAACTGATACACAAGTAAAGCCTGTATTAGGGGTACAAAAGAAGTTGCATGCGAGTACAACATTAACTTAGGCATCGTTTCCGTTCTTGTTGCTGGTGCTGTAAAATTTATATTTTTCTCTCACTAAAAATATTAAGTAAAGTAGCTTCACAATGCTCGCCCCACCGTATATTGTCAAAGTTTCTCAAGCAAAAAGTAAAATCTTATAAAGCATGTCATATAACTTTTCACAGTATGGAAAACGTTCGTATATTTTTAAAAAGGAAACGCCAAAGTAAAATATGCATAGTATATAAGTCGGCATTCACACGAAATGCAAGGCATAGAGTCAACAAAGCAAATATAGACTGTGAGTACGAGAAAATAAAATGATGTATCTGTGTGCTCATTTGTTTTTGCGGTCGTGAAAAGGAAGGGTGGGCATCAATCCTAAAGAGAGAGCGATTCTACGAATGTACAGCAGCTGCAAAGATACAACTGGGTTGAGAGTCTTTTGGGTGGTACAAGTGAGCAGATGCATTTTACTTCTTGTACGTTGCAATGCAATACTAACTCTACAGACGTGGAGAGTTTGGCTTGGATCATTATGTTTTGTGTATGTGACCTTACTGCTGAAACTTGTGCACATGTTGCCTCCATATATTAGAAGCATGCACCTGTATTGTGTGAATTTGTTCTTTTGCGGTCACTTGGTTGGATAGCCGGCATACCTAGATTAGGCCTACTTTCTCCAGGGCATACAGGACATTATGCAAGATTCTGTTGGCGTAAGCATATTTCAGAGAGAAGATGATTCAGGACGCCTCGTAGTATGCTATGCTTTATGCTGTAGCTGCTTGATTCAGTTGCCACATAAGAAGACAAACTTACGTCGGACACCCAGTAGAATCAAACGTGAAAGCTGGATTTTCTTCAGGACTTTTTGAAGGACCTAGTGGCTCTTTTTTATTACCCACGAAAATCGACCAGACATGTGACATCAAATAAGTAAGATCATTACTTTTGAAGGAAGATTCACAGAGTATATGTACATGTGTGTAGTAAGAGGAGCCTTTCCCTACTTTTGTTTGGAGAAAGTTATAATTTTCTGTAATGTCACTCTTTGTATGCCTTTCGCTTGTTCTCCAAATAACATAATCTACACACATCACACATTTCGCCCTATACCACCTCCGATTTTCCAATAAAAACGCACCATTATCCATCGAACTGGAAAGAAAGCAACCTAAATGTGTACAGGAGGAGTAAAAGGGGCGAATAAAAAGTACACAGGATTATATAAACTCGTGCTATCGCTTCTCACAAACGCGAAACAAGATTTCCTCGTTTCACTCGAACAAGAGATTCGACAGGTTTGTTTCATTCTCTTTACCCCACCATAGGCAGCTGTACACGGTTATTAGGAGAATAACGCAGAGTTGTAAGCACAGCATATTTACGAATCATGTTCGTAAACATTTCCTTTTCCCCCAGTTTACGTTTCATTGTGGAATACTACAACCTGAACTAAAAGCCAATACGAATGAAGAGAAAGGGGAAAAAGACTCAGCGTAACTTTTACTGACAATGAGAGCAGTTTTTATTGCACACACACCAGTTCACTGAAAATTGCCTGAAGGATGCTCATCTATACTTCTATAGGCACCGGTAGATAGCTTTACATGTTCGAACTTTCAATATTTAGTGATACACCTAAAACGGTTACTCCTGGTTTGTTGTGGGATAGCAGTTTATTTTGCATTCTGGAGGAGAATAACTTCATGTTTTTGTGTGGGTTTTGTAGTGATGCTATCACCACCGCTGCTCCTATACTCCTCGTTTAAAATTCTGAACGTGAAGAGCCGCGTATCAAAGGGAGACGACACTCCCTTACAAATGGAACCTTAGCACAGAAGGCCTTGTGGCATTCGATAAGTTATGGTAGCAGCTGTGGTCTCTGCACATTACATGTCGTTAAATTGCTTATAACCTAACATAGCACTTTTTGGCATACTCCATTTGCTCCGACATGGCATCATTACTACTACGAGTATGCAATATTAACGACAGAAAGAAGTGTCAGTAATACAGTACAAATGAGCACACGCTAAACAATTCATGTGAGTGGACCCACACAGACATCGCGGATCCGTTTTTGTGGCTGTAGATATCGTCGTATATTATATAAAAAGAAGAAATTTTTGGAAAATAACAATAATATTACCTTCTCAATATCGATATAGGATGGACTTGACTTGAAAACTTATAGTTGTTATCAGGATGTGTGAATAATTTATTCAAGTAGATATAATTTGATAAATGAAAATGACACAAGCACACAAAATGCTAATAAGCTTTCGTGTGCAATATAACAATTTTTTTGCCATCAACTATAGATTTGCACATGCGTTTCCAACTGATCCTTTGTAAATTCCAGTTAAGCGCCGCAAGGTAAAATATTATAAGCTATATTATTGGTATCAGGCAGGAGATGATTATGTATACATCTGCAAGATATCCAAAATTATCAGAAGCCTTTTCACTTCCAGTTTCGAAGAACATAGTACTATAAAAAATGACTGGGGTATTCTAAAATCAGACAATTGGTAATGACGAGCATCAAACAAAGAGAAGTTCAAACTCATATTTGCGAATCTGAAAACACGTTATGCTTTTGTGGAATAACTTTCATCACTTTTACCGCTGCAAAACTCATCATTATTAGAGAAACTATGAAATACTAAGTTAATGAAAATTTTACAAGATAAGTGCGCAAATTTGTGCGTTTTACAAAAGAATGCTTCCCACGTACCCTTAAACCACAGAATTAGTTTCAACGTAAATTACATATGTGCATAAGACATCCATTTATACTATAATAGTGAGAAACGCATGAAAATAATAGGTAAAAGTTTTTGACGCAGCCAAATACAAGACCAAAACATTCAGGTATGTTATACCAGGCCTGTTCATTAATATATTAACAACCATGTAGCATCGTATGGGGAGCCATACAAATTCCACGGAACAAGAACAACAGCAAGCAATAAGAAATGTTATAAAAGATGCAACGTTCTGTTTTATGAGTGGTTAAAGTTGGGCCTAATACGAAAATTACGTTTTTACTACATCACAAAGAAGCTTGCTTTCAAAGACGTTTAGGTTGTGCCCTATCATAATCATTATAGTTCGTTATATCCGTGTATAACAGCTTGAAGCAGGCATGTTGGTCGCATACTTTGAACCTTTCGAGCAACATTATTTTATGATGTGAACTTTAGTGTTTGTTAGTGGTAATTTCAACACTAGTGATGACGCTGGTGGTCGTAGTCATGTAATTTGGTGAAATTAGGTATTCACCGGGGCCGTTTCAAACGCCCATAGCTTTCACTTGTCTGTTTCATTAATTTCATCACAAGAATTTGGTTTCTGTTCATCACATTTTCATCCTCCAAATATGAAATGGCAAGTGAACATGCAAAATGCATTTTCTTCACTTCATACAAATGCTATCTTGTAATAAAACAAAAAAATAAACAATATTCAAACTATAAAAAATATACATACAAATCCTATTCAACATTTTTGCTTATTGTTTAAATTCATTGTTCCAGTTTACCCGTGATTGACAGAGAACTTGCATGGAACATCATTACCTAAATATGACGGAAGAAAATGTTGGAAATGTTCAACTCTCAAGGATATTTTTATTTTTTTAAAGCTAGACAACTACATCTATGTGATGCTTGCATTCACTCAGCCAAAAGTTTTTAAAATTTAGAAGCCGTCATCACGTCAGCAGTTCTTCGGGTGTTGTTTCAAGCAGCGGTATGTACATGTATTATATAACATATCTATGGCAGATAGGAAAGCTGTTTAAAATAAAAAAAAGTTTGCTGATACTATAGCATAGTACAATGTTTTAGAGTTTACCTTTGGGAAGAGCGTTGGAGAGAATTAAAAAATTGACTAGTGCTGCACCTTTCCCTTGGCCCATTAGCGTAACATTTCCCCTGTCACCTCCAAAAGTTCCAATATTCTCCTAAATCAGTCAATTAGCTTCATTAGTGTGCACATTCGATGTCACTTTGAATGCGATTTCTCTTCAAAAATATATCATTCGACGATTATATAAAAGTTGTCTGGGTAGTTACTTTGCAGATAGTGCAAAAATATGCTGTTGTATGCTGGGAATGCATTGGGAAAAGGAGAATAACGGGTTTCTATTTCCCATTACAAAGTAAACTCGTTGAATTCCTGTTCTTTTCAAGCGAGACTTTCATACAAATGGGGAAACACACACTTTCTCACAGCATGCAATAATATGGGAAAGGAAGTGAAGAGAAATCATTGAAATAAGAAAATGTACAAATGTATGAGCACGTACCTGAATCCAATGGAGAGCCTTGATGTTGTTGTGTAAGCGTTTTCAGGTTAAATTAAAAAACATAAATTGTCGTACTTATTTTCTTTTTGACTTTTATGGAGGTTTCATTTCATCGTCTGTGTCTTGCTTTTTATTAAAAATGTAAACAACTTACGGCAATTTGGTCCAAGAGTGCGAAATTGGCCGGAGATTTGAAATACCCATCTGAATTCGCATTTAGAAAACCTATACAACACAGAGATTTAAAAGCCTTCATAATAAATAAATTATTATTCTTGCTACTAGTCTGATTTCTCATCAGCAGCGAGATTAGCTAATTTCCCCTTCTCGGGGGCCAAGTAAATGAAGCCAGACAAAATGAAATGCAGTAGTGGAGAGTAGTTACGGACTTACCTAAAATACCTAATCTGTAGTTTAGAGTAACTGCTACAATATTTCCTTGACTGACAAGCATCGATGGGTCATAAGCGTTGCCAGTTCCCCATGCAAACTCTTCCCCGTGGACAAACACTAATACCGGCAAAAGTTTATCTTCCCTCCCATCAGCAACTGTATGAAGCATGCAAGTGAAATCAAGGGAAACCATATCATTAAAATTCAACTTCCGCTCGCATTTAATAATACATCTTTAGAATCATGTGTACTTGTTTGCTATGATATAAACTTCATATACAAATCTATGACATGCGCTTTCTCTCACTTTCTCAAGTATTTTCTTATTTACTTTTATTTTCATCAAATTTAAGCAAAACTTGTAGGCGTTAAAATACACACATACTCCATAATTGCAAACACAACCAGTTATGTATATGAACCAGTCAAACAACGATAGTGCAATATTGCTTAAACCAATACAATTTTGCAGGAATTGCGAAATTCACGTTGCAAAAATCACTGTATTGCCTTAGGTATATTAAAATTATGAATACGTTTCAAAGGGTAATTATTTATTTTGTACTAGATTAAACTTGATGTTGAGTGAAAGTTGTCAATGTTTTTACCCTCTTTTATAAAAAAAATTAAGGTCCAAAGGGAACATTCTTTAGATATGTTGGATCTTAATTAATGGATTCCGTAATCAGAAACAGGTTACCAACTCCTGCGTATTTATGTTCAAATGAATTTCTTTTATACATGTGTGTGCGCTAATATAGTAGTACTCATATGGTTATTCCCATTGGTATAATCAATCATGCTTTTTAAAGTTAGGTTGGATAGTCTGCAGTTGGCTGGTTAATGGGTTAAAATTATGCATGGTCATAATAGACAGAGAAAGCACCATACTCTGATGGATGCCTACAGTGTCCATATAAAAACAAGTAGGTAAATATATCCAGCTCACCTTCATACATTCCCTTACTAATACTACTTTATCCGTGTAAAGCTCCATAGAAGTAGGTTATATACCCTTCATTTTTTCAAGAGAGAAAGTGTTAGAACGAAAAGCATTATTACGTCCAGTAGCTCCTCCAAATCTACACAAAAATTCCCTACTTTTAACTTTTTATACATCAAAAAGTATCATTTTGGCAGTAATCCAGACATGGAAAATCTCTAAAAAAATTCGAGTAAAATGCGGCAAACCTAATTGCCTTGTTATACGTGCGGTGCATACATACGGAGTATAATGTGATGTATAAAATCTAATGTGGTATGCTAGTAGCAGGAGGAAAAGTAATGTTCATCGAGGAATTGTAGTGGCAGAAGTAGTGGCATACATCCCATAATGAAATTTAACGTTGATGGAAGCAGATCCAAGGGGAAAGACAGAGAAACGCTGTAGATGGAAAAGGATTGGAAGCACGAGTAGCATGACTAGCAGTAAAATAGCAAACATCAAGGTTCATTCTCATCCAACATATCCCACGAAATCTCCAGAACCATGCCATACAAGAAGCATCATGCACAAGCCCTTTTTCTTTTTTGAATGTGCTAGTTTTCAGATATATTCACGATGTACGATGTACGAAACGGAAAGAAAAAAGAGATGGAAAGGCATTTCTTCATGTGTTAACTTTTCTTCACAATGTACAATCTACCAACTTTTAACTAATGGCCAAGAAGTAGAGAAATTCGCTTGATGGACTTCGAGTAAAAAGGGAAGAAGAGACAGTGACGCCTGTAAAATCCTAACCTGTCTTTTATGCCATATACTCATGAACTTCCTTGTGTATGAGCTAGGCATGTGCATAATAGCACAATACATTGGTTGTCTTCAACATCAACTATTTTAGCAATTCAATTCCGTGAAAAATTCCGAGAGGATAGTCTGTGCAGTAGCGTCTTCTTATAATGTAATGGGGCCGAGTGCATGTAGGAACATCAAGGAGCAGCATTTTATATTAGAATATAATGTCATTATTATAATTCATATAATAACGCAAATTGTATACACGTAAGAGACATTAAAAACTTGTAGGAGAAATGACGCTACTTAAGATTAGTTAAACAAGGAGTAAAAAAGAAGTGCTGCTGGCGGATGCTTTTGTTATAGCTCACATAACCCGAAGATGTATATAGTTGGTGGTAGGAAGGAGTAAAAGTGGATAGAAGACTAGAGCATGTGGCATCATCATCATCCTCATCATGATGATGAGGTTGAGTTGTATTTTTTTATCTCTTTCCTTCTCTTGTCTCTCCCGCCAGCTCTACATCGTGTGTGTGTGTGTGTGTATCACATTTGAAATTGCAAAAGGCTACCTAAACTCGACTCCACAATGAACACACATGAGCCCAAAATAATGTAAGAAGCAGTCTGATGATGAGAGGAAGAAGAGTGGAGTGGGAGGAGGATAAGATGAAAACAAAAAGTTTAAGTGTTCAAGAAAAAGTAGTCTTGGAGCAAGCTTAGCAGCACATTTATAACATTATGGGAGGCAGGGCAGACAAAGTAAAACTGTATATAGCTTTATAAATACTCTCAAGTGTCTTTTTCTTTGTTTCTCCACTACTTCCGTGTGTTTTTCTGTGGTGTGCTCTGCACACACACACACAGTGGCTGGTTGTTCGAATGACGGCTTCTTCTGACTTCTTGTTCCTATTGTATGAGAAAAAAGAAGAACACATCAAGACCATGAATGAGAAAAGCAGTTGCCAGGATTTCTCTCCGCGCAGTATATACTATGTGTTTATAAATGTGGAATGAGAAAGAGAGAAAATAAGACACATCACGACATGCATGCATGTATTGTTAGTAGATGGGGAAAGAAAGAGAAAGTGGAAACATGCATGTGCATGTATGTATGTATACACATACATACGCGTCTGTTTGCCTTGTTAAAAAGAGAAAAGTCAGAAGACCACCACCACGACAATTTCTCTTTTTTTCATTTTTATTCTTTCTTTCCCTTTTTCTCTAATGGCAATGAGAAAAGTTAGCTTTTACTCGGTCTCCTGTTGTACTTATGAATGGCGGTTGTGTGTACGCATGGTATCATCCTCACATATCCCTATACTGAGCTGCTTCATTGTATCATTTTCTTATCCGGAATTCTATACGGCAATTTTGTTTCAGATGTAGCTCTTTTCGCTACTTTGCTTGCGCTCTTCATCTTCCTATGCCTGTCTTCTAATAATGAAATAGCCGTAGGAAAAAGTGTGGAAATGTAGCAGTAGACGATTAAGAGTAATATGTGCTGTGGCAAATAGCATATATTATTATATATAACGCATTACTTTTTCAGATACTCTTCAAGAAGAGCAGCAACATCATGCATTATAGCATTTCTTCATATATAATTTTATCTTTAAGCCCAGTCACACATTATCATTATTTGTACAGCTGCTACTTTTCATAGGATGTTGATGATGATGACTACTTACTGGAACTGTTACACTATACGACTATAGAACTACTATTGTGTGCTTCTACAACAATAAGGAAAAGAAGTTATACGAGTAGTAAAAAAGTTGTACTTATATTACTGTACCGAATGAGTTTGATATCAACTTTTTCCCCGACATTTATAGACATCATCATCATCAGTCGAGGCGATGGTAGCAGAAGGCAATAATAGAAAAAATACAGTGGAAAAGAGAAAATGGCAAGAAAAACGATGATGTTGCGTGATGATGCGCTTTTGTGCAAATGTGGAAAAAAGGAGCTACCTGAACCACAATAGCCAAACGTATGTAGATCATAGAAGGTATAGAATATTCTCCAGTTCCTTTTTGATCCTATTTGTTAAAAGCAGACATATGTCCTATGTGTGCAACTAATATTGTTTTGTCAGAGTTTATTCTCACAAGAGAATATATAACAACATTTAGCTCATCATTTGGAAATGGCTTTGATTGCCAAATCCCATATGCCGTATAACTATTGTTGTCATTATTATAACATTCGTACTTTAGAAATTGTTTTCACTACAAAAAATATACGTATTTTAGCTACAGTTGCAGTTTTATCACACTCACTTATCCAGTTTCTACTGAAAAAGGGAAAAAATCTGCCAATAGGAACATTTACTCAATTCCTTGAAACCTTGAAGGACTAATCGAAAATACTTTTCATCAAAACGATGCTCAAACACTAATTGTAAAACAAAAACGCAAATCGGATCCAACTAACAAAAACTAGACACCAAAGAAAATTAAGTACCTACAAAACAATTCAAACACCAACATGAAATAAAAACTATCTTCGTATCCAATTTTAACAGCGCAGCGCTAGCAAAAATGCAAAAATACGACTTTTGGGAATTATTTTTGGATTTTTCCTTTGCCTTTATTAATTTGTTAGTTTGCAGCCAACCTTTTGAATTAACATTTTGAGGTCACGCGGTGGGGTACATTTTCTAGTCCAATTTAGGCAATTTAAGATATCTAACAGTATGCAAGTTGGTGCAAAAGGTAAACTGGGGTGTGATCTGGATGGGTTGGATGATGTAGAAATAATAGAATTGTTGACTTTGATGAAAATAAAATTTATTTAATGTACACTATTTTCTCTCATGATAGTTTTATGACTGCTCATTGCTCCATACATACTATGAAACTTAAAAGTTTTTGATAACAAATGTCTATCTGTAAATAAAAATGACCATCAACTTTTGTCTCTGTTAGATAAGCTATTCATTTTTGTTGCTGTCATAAAAGGAAGTGACAAACATGTTGGAATGAAAGATTACTTTTATTCAAGGATTGATTCAAAGCACCTCCTACTTTTATATATACCTACATGCTTAATAAACAGTTCTAAAAACATTTTTGTCTCCACTCTGACAAAGTTTTGAGAAGCGATAATATATATGACTAGAAAAGAGACAAAAAGATCATCATCGCCGTTGGGAGCTCGAATTCCTGTTTTCTCCTAAAGTATCCATTCATTCACAACGAAGAATACGAAAAAATGCATTGTAAAAAGTGCTACCCCATTTTTATCATATATTTTGTCTGTTAGTTTGCACTTTTTCACATACATAGCCATAGTGGGGAAAACGAGATGAGCAAGCACTTGAAGCCAATGAAAACGGAACCACTGCTGTTGTTGTAATAGCACCAAAGTAGAATAATATGGGGAAACTTCCTCCCCGGTATAATACGAGTATTAGTATGATTGTTACATGTTGGAAAGGTGTCAAGATACGATAAGAGTTTCCTTGGTTGAATAAGCAGAAGAATAGGAAAAAAAGAAAAGAAGGTGGGATCGACTATTGCATACTTCTCTCATTTCTCTGATATTGCTGCCTTGCTCCTGCCTCCACAACACCGCCTTGCTCCACTTTCATCACTTTTTCCCCGTTTTCTCCTTGTTGTATAGTCAGGACGAGAAATGAGTGAGTGAACCAATTGATATATAGACTTGCAAACACATACACACACGAAGATGCTAACTACACAACTACGTGCTCCTGTGCCACCAACTTTTTTTTACTTCTTCAATAATATTAGCATTATACAGCCTCGTTTATAAGTGACATCATCAGAGAAACTAGCTGGAAATAACTTTTTTCAAACGAGCTATGAGCATCCACATACGTATGTATGAGGATAGAAGAGGAGACAAGAAAAAAACTTTCTAAAGTTTACCAGCTATCACTTTGGCATTTTGACAAAGACTAAGATAAAATGGCATGTCCCTTTAGAGCGAGATAACGTGATGATTGTTTGGGAAACACGGTTGATAGAGTTGGTGGCGGGCGGCAATGACCGGCTTGTCAACGGTATATAAAACCACTTCTCTACTACTCTCTTCTTTCTCCGTTCGAAGCTCATCGCTCTAGTTTCTCTTTTTCCTGAAAAAAAGAGGACGAAAAAATGAGAAAAGAAAAGCCATCTCCAATTCTTCAACTAAAAAGTGACATATGACTTTTATTGGAATTACTTATTTTCTTTCAATTTTTTTGGCCAGTCATAGTCAATTCAGCACTTACTTTTCCCCAAAAATGGAGTCTTCCTTTCTCTAGTTTGGAATAAGAGAAGAGTTACTCCTTTACTTTTTCCCTCAATTCCTCTCGTGAACCGAATAATAGCAAAATTCAATTATCTGAAAATATTACTTTTTTTTCGACAGAAGATAGGTATAAGCTTTTTCTAGACTGGTGGCGTCTTTCCTTCAGCTTTTTTAGCATTCGAATAACATCTTAACAGATATAATGAAATTTTGTGGTTGGTAGTGTGGTGGTAGTAATTTCTTACTCTTCATCAACAAGAAGATCATTCAACTTCACCAGAGCTCTCAATAGTACTCCCATTTTCGAGATTTGAAAATCAGTCGAGGGAAGCATCCAGCGAGTTTATTATTTGCTAAACATATATCATGAGCTATTATTATATAACCACATAAATAGACTCTATTATTACCAGAATCGTTTTAGATGAACTGAGCACAATTCACCGTTTACAATCTTGCAATACCAAATGATTCTAACTGTGTAACATGCTTAAAAATAACAACAAGTCAGATGGGAGGGGTGGTAAAATGAATGGATGGAATTTTGGAGGGGGAAATGTTCTATTTTTGCTTATTCCGATAGATGGTTGGGCTAGGAGCCCAATGAATTAATGACAGGACACGCATTAGATAATTTATTATGGCTGCATCAGTGAACAAAAAAATTGTTTTTGACACGCTAGAATAATCCAATGAAATCCGGAGAGCGGAATTACCCAATTCAATCATCTTTTCATTCTGAGCCACTGGCTGGATTTTGCTGATGATGCTCTACTTTACTCACCGACAGCTACCATGCATTATTCCAACAGGGAAGAAGAGAGCAGTAACGGAAGTGAAAGCTGACAACATTATTGTTTCATTCATTGATAGATAAGCGGAAAGTGTGTTTATTTCGCTGTAAGTACCAGCCAAATCCGACGGCATTATCCTGACAGATGCGATGTTCCTATTATCCAGGTGTAATAAGTTTGGATTAGAAACATGCATCCCAAAATCACTCTTATTAAAACTCACTTTCTCTCTACTTTCCCACGAGTCACGAGCTACTTTCTCCTACAGAATGACGCCGCTGCATCATGCTGTGTGTTCTTTGATTAAGATAATTCAGTATATCTCCAAACAATACAGCTTTCACATTTTAAGCTTTCTCTTGTAATATACTGATTACGAGTATACCTAATTCAAATGTAATGTAGACACCTAAAACATAATGCATCTTTTGCATTCAGGGCTCTTTCTCCTTTTAATGTAAAATTTCTATACAATAGTATAGTAACAATACAGCATTGTATAGAAAAGTGTGGTGTGCTCTACGTGACTATTTTAAGCAAGTGACGTTTCTTCCTTGTAATATATGAAAGAGCCAAAGAAGTAGAACATTTTTGTTCAAGAAATTTTCACTGAAAGGCTGAGATGCTCGTCTTTCTTTGATTATTATTACCATTATTACATACATTCATAAGAAGCAAGCTGAACAAAAAGGGCGGCGGAATACAGACTTATATTTCTTACTTTCTTCCTCGTTCCTTTCTTTCCCTTTAACATTGCCTAAACTTTATTGATGTACACTTACTTTTGTACTTTATCTTTATCCTTTCACCACTGAACTGTGAAAGCTTAAAGGTAGGAGAGGGAAAATGGAGCATGAGGCTCTAAACCATATCGTAGTAAATACACGTTGCAAAACAGAACAGAACCCATTAGGTAACGATCTTTAACGTCCCTGTCTACTACACAACGGACAAAAAAAAATTGCTCGTAGTAGTCTGGCATGGCACACTGCACTGTGTAGTAAGGAGAAAGTGAATAGTACAACAACAATACAGTGGCGAACTAAATTGAGTACCGGGTAGTATAATATGTTGTAGCACACAACATCAACCCATCCAATCTCCGCAAGAGTTATGGATGAACTAGAAAAAATAACATGAAATCCCATAAGTACGTTTTAGATAATGGAAAACACTGCTCCACCACCGTGTATTCATTCAAGTGAGTACGCTGCGCGTTGAGATCGCCCTTACAATCAAAAGAAATACGCTCGTCTACTTAACATGATGGCTCCTATTAAGGAAACTGATTGCAAGTCGAGAAAGCAAAGGAGAAAATCATCCGAGCAGTAAATGGACCTCTTCTAATTTTCCATTAATACATCTTACCTTTCACCTCATCTACGATCATAACAAGGCGATGAGAGAGCAAAATAAACTTGACCGTGCCACTTCTAATAAGCAGCTTTTATCTCAAGCTTTGAACGCTGCTGTTGGCTTTGGCTTGATGTTGTACTCTTTTTATGACGGTGATAGATGTTGATAGATAAGTAAAATATCCTGGATATTATACTCAATTCGATGATGTAGTTTATAAAACTTCAGAAAGCAATAATTATAGAAGATCTAAAATCTAAAAGATGTTTGTGACGAATAAAATGAGTGAGTGAGCCAACCGTTGTTTCAAATATAACACAAATCCTCATTGTGGAGACTTTAATTCCAAAACGTACATGGTAATGGTAGTTCTATCACAGGGCACGGGAATTATCTTCGATGTACAATCTGATGATTTTAATTTGATTTAAAATGCGCATTTTTATTTCTATCAACAAAACCAGTGGATGGTGAAGTGATATAAAACGTTGATGTTCATATCCTGGATATTTTTATGCAAAATAAAGGAGATGCCGATCGATTGAGACATTTTACTCAAACCATGAATTACAAAGCTTATGTAAATACGTATGTGAATTAGTAAGGAAACTATTTCATATTTGAATATTCAAATAACCCCAGCCGTGTATCCTCATTGAAGGCCTTTTGCAGTCGTTTAGGGACTATTCATACATGATGTCGCAAACTGAGAGGGAGGAGATTTCGATGGTAGCGTGCCATACATGCCATACATTCGTTTATGACAAGGGGGAGGGCGGTCTGAAAAAAAATACTTTTTTGCGTGACATCATTTATGAATACTTAATAAGTAGGCAAATAAGAGATACGTTATTGAATAGAAAATCTCTGAAAGTATGTACAAATCTATGAGAGCCGAATAGATAATAATTACAGAATACAGAAGAAGTGAAGGAATCCATTACCACACAAGATTCTCAAGTGAGCCCTCTCAGGAGAGAAATGCATGAGATTGTCATCGACTTCCGAAGCATCTAACAAAGATCTTACCGTCACTTACCGACCGACTCACATTACTTTCCTTACTTTCATTACTGCACTGTACGAGCAGCAGTTGAAAAGCACACGTTTTTGAACGTGTGGATAGTGCTAGTTTTAACTGAAACAGAACGATTCTCTGCACAGTCCACCAGCTTGCCTGCTCATAATCTTAAAAGCACCACTGCAAGTGGAACATCAAACAGCGGCGAAAACTCCACAGGTGAGGTTTGTGCTCTCTCACATGCGATTTCAGGAATCGCTCGTTAGGCTGTTTTGATCTTTCTAGGCTTCGATTCAATCCTTCTTATAGGCGATTTGATCTCTCGATTTTGCGATTTGAAATGTATATTCGAGACGCTTTAATGAAGAATACTGGTGTAAACGTCTTATTGGTATTGTTCGTGTTTGTCCGTCTATCAAAATTTACCCGAATTGTGTGTGCACACAATATCTTTTCGAAACGACGCAAAAAAATACCCTTCTATACACATCTACGCAATCAGTTAATGAGTCGAAGGTTCTCTAACGGTCCTTACGTCACCAGAACATCAAAATTATCAACAATATGAGAATTTTTGTGCCATATTTTACAGACCTTATTTTAATGTGCAGTCTGCAAAGATCAAATAGCAGCGTGCAGAGATCAGTCATCAACTCAGAGCCTCGAAAGATTCTCTCTCAATTCGCAGCCTAGAGAGCGACTCCTGAAATCACATGCCAGAGAGTACAAGCCGCAGCCTGGGCAGCCGGCACGATCAAACAACCATCACCTTCATAATATATTGTTACCAAATGAGTCCATGAATAACCGAATAAGATCTGCAATTACGTATTACGTGGTGTAAACTGTATAGGTACTCACCCCATGTCTTTATGTATAAGGAAATAAAAGGACGTCCTCCTCGCAATTAGTTCTGAATGTTAATTTAAATTTGAGTTCATTCTTGCATGATTAGATATCGAATCAACTGTAGAAGCCAGGCGTCTCATCTCGCTCTTTTGTCGCTACTCACGAAGAAATTTTACCGAAGAATATTTACCGTCTTTGTGAAAATCTCTCTGGAGCCTGAGTTGAGTGCTGATCAAATTGCAAGTGATTAAAAATCAACTGAATCCTTTTAATGTAAGATTTAACTGTTGTTATTGCTTCAAGATAGTCAAGTAGTTTGATATCATGTTTGATGTTTTTGTTGACAAAACTAATCAGTCAAAATTCGACATATTTAATTCATTGACAGTGACAATTCGTTTGTCTATTTTCAGAAGCCATGTTTCGTTTTCCTGGACGTGGACCAAGTTGTGGGAACTCGGCTTCATCTAGTAGTGGTAAACGAGCCCAGAAGAAGAAGAGCCAATTACTGACCGAAGATGCTGGAGAAAGGACTCCCACTACTTCCAAAAGCAAGAAAAATGATGATTATGCTGACCTCCCGGATAAAATGAAGAATCTGAGGGCATGTATGATTTGTAGTTTGGTAAAGGTAAGATCATGATTTTATCAATTTTAGTGGGTATATTTGACTCAGGAATATTCGATAAAGTTAGCTGGTGATTCGAAAAAAAAGTGAAATAATTATGCATTGTGTACTGATAGACTGAGACGGAGTTCGAGGTAGATGGCTGTGACAACTGTGAATCGTTTTTACAGCTGGCAAGTACTAAGGGAGCAGTTACGAGCTACACCAGTGGCTCCTTTGATGGGTAATTTGATTGTATTTGGTTTGGTATGATGCCCAAAAAAGAGTAAAGTGACATTAAAATTAATACAACATTTTGATTTGTTTTTACTCAGGGTAATTGCCATGATTAATCCTGGGGACAGTTGGGTGGCCAAATGGCAACGAATTGGTGAGTCCAACAGTCGGATTGTGCAACTTCAATAATTGGTCACTGGTCTATTTTTTGAATCTTAATTTTCGTAGGTACTATGATGCCAGGTATGTATGCTGTAAATGTGCGAGGCGAAGGTATGCATTCACTTATACTTTTTACTTAAATGTCGCAGTTGAAGTGCAATATATGACGTAATTAAAGTGTTTGATAGTTTTATAGTTTATCGCAATTTAATTTTTATTTTTATTTCAGTTGAGAAATGGGTTCAAGTTGAAATGGCTGGAGCTGGAATACCATACTTTTGTCGTGACAAAACAATTCAAACGAAGATCGTTCGGTCTTAGACGGTTTAGAAAAGAAAGTATAAGTTTAAAACTATGTCATTCTTGTCAATCGTGTTAATGAATTCAATTTTAGTGTGTTAAAAATAAAAATAATGCTGCTCTTCTTTAGTTTGCGCGTTAAAATCGAGTTCTAACAATATGGTGATTTATTAATACCTGATTTTCAAATGAATTAGTTGAGTATCCAATTAAGAGAAGGTCACTTTTGATCTACATTTCTTTTAAGTCCATTGTCGCTACCTATCGTCTTGGAAAGCTGTTCATTGAATGTCTGTGTGTAGTGTTATATATAAACATCTAGATATTCCTATACATACGTCATATAATATCCTCATCCATCCTCAATGAACAAAGGGAATTAAGCCTCGTTATCTCAAAAATACAGCACCGAAAGTACTAGTACATACAATCAAAAGCGCCGTTTTAGTGCATGTTCTGAATTAAAAGTTGGACTGTTTAAGAAAACTATAGTTTTTCTGCTACTGCAGCATTCCCGAAAACATTTGAGAGGAGAAAGAAAGTAGATCACCAAAATGTGTGCCGTATTGTACCCTGACAAGCTAACTCTCCAACAACAAGCTTTCACCGTACACAATGGTTTGCATTATAACAAACATTGCTTTAAGTGGATTAGCCAAGAAAGAACTCAAATGAAGTCCCTGGATTCCTTAGCTAATCAGTGAATTCAAGTGTTCTGTCATGTACACGTAGATTAAATCAGTGCTTCAAGGGTCTCTGCAGAAGCCACACCAACCACTTTCAACTTCATGAACAAACTGCACACATCCCTGAATAGTGTGATACTTAAAAGCAACTTCAGCTTCTTATTTTTACATTAAAATGCATGTTGTATAAGAACGTACGGATTCCTTATTGCCATGCTACAGCTACGTACATATTACGCGTGTTCGGTCAAAAGATTCAAATCCATTTGAATCAACTACCAGTTGATTCAGACAAAATGATTTAATATACCAAATGATTCAATATGCTTTTTGTCATAATATTCAATGATTTTTTGAATCAATGTCATTTTGAATCAAACTACCCCAAAAATCCAAATAATATGAATTCTTCAGTTATCCACCATAAATTTGTAATCTTTCGCATTCGTCATAAGTAAATTTGTACAAATACCAAGTACATGCCAAAAGCCCAACTCAAAGTTAAAAAATTTATCTTGTAGCATTCCTCTAAAAACTTTTTCATTTACTTCCTTTCTCATTTAAAAAGTTATCACACGCAAAATACAAACGCTATTTAGATGACAAATTTTACTCATGCGATACAAAAAATGCTAGTTAGCAGGCAGGTAACGCTAGCTCTCTTGTAGATAAGCACTTTTGGGATTTATGTAGTCTATTCGGGTATCGCCACAAATTAAGTGAACCTTCAATTGACAAAGAGAGGAATGGAAATGTTTGGTTTTTGAAGAAATGCTACATGATAAATTTTCAATTTTGACTTGGGGGTTAGGCATGTGCTTGGCTTTTTTTGGATAATTTTAGTTATGACGAATGCAAAAGATTACAAATTTATGGTGGATAACTGAAAAATTCATATTATTTAGATTTTTGGGTAGTTTGATTCAAAATGACATTGATTCAAAAAATCATTGAATATTATGACCTATTGATTCAGAAAGCATATTGAATCATTTGGTATATTGAATCATTTTGTCTGAATCAAATGGTAGTTAATTCAAATGGATTTGAATCTTTTGACAGTAAACCCATATTACGTAACCCCGTTCTAGTCTCTACATTATATTATACGCGTGTCATTTTATTGTATACACGCGACATGTATGCATAATATTATGAAAGAAAGTAGAGAAAGCGCGGCGTTTCTTTGATCCTACTTACACTTGCGATTTTTGTATACAAGCAGTAGCCAGCAATCCAACCGCGCTTAAACAATACACGCAAGTTGTCTTTTAGCTTCCTTTTGTTCTTTCCTCTTGACGTACATGAAAGGGTGCCTTTCTCTGACATTTTAAGAGGGAGCACCACTTCTCTGTGCCTATATATGATAGGAAAAATCTCCCAGTTTCTCATAGATGCTGAAGGCTTTTTCATAGCCGGTGAGAATACATATACCCAATTGCATTATGCGTTTAAAAGGTTGTATCTCACAGCACTCACATATTTTTACTAAGGATGAAGAAGGATGTGTGTAGGTACAGACAAGGATTAAAATAAACTATATAGTTTATGAAATTAAGTGGTATATATGACGTAATATATTTCCTGCACCTAGTCCAATTAAGTATGTGAGTAGTATATGTATTCTATAGAAAGGTGGCTGCTTAGGAGAAAGTGAGAGAGAGCGCGCATCACATCAGAGTACAAATCTGATTAGTATTCTTCAGGGTGACAGCGCAAGTTTGCTTACCTGAGAGTGGAACTAGCACATTAAGGTATAGACAGTCTTCACTTTGATTGCTAAGGAAGGGGAAAAGTCTCTTGAGCTGAGCCAGCCTACCTCTCGGCATCCATTTAAGAGCTTCCTCGTCGTCAGTCAAGTTAGTACTCATGTCAGCCGAGGAGGATCCTATACCCCATGGCATGACTTGAGGACACACTGGTGGGTACTGTTCATTCATTTTAACTCCCGACCAAGGGGCTCCACTCACTGGGGGCATTAAACGAAGTGACCCTAATGGTGGGCTGGCATATGGGATTCCAAGAAACACCTCAACTCCCTCATGACCTCTTGGAAGAAAGAGGAAGCCACGGGTGAGACCCTGTTTAGTGGTGACCACCCGTGTGCTCCATTGTCTCGTGAGAGTTTGAGAGTGGATGAAAACAACTTGATTATATGGACCAACCGGGATTGTCACTAAAACTAGAAGAATCCACATGAGTCGACTGCAACCACTATTTAGCAAGTCCACACAACTTGCCACCATGTTACTCATTGCCAAAGATTCCTTTGATGATGTTGATGAGACTTTCTCTGATTTTCTTTTCAGTACAGCTACCCTAGCTGCCGTCCTTGATGCAAGCAGTGAGGAGTACATGGGCGATGAAGGTGATATCGCTTGAAGAGATTTCTGTGGTTGGGCTCTATGACATTTCGTGCTCCTGCCTATCACTCCTGCTCCACTAGTAGACGTTGTAGAACCAAACAAGAAATGAGTCAAGCGAGTCATGATTGCTATTATTATTATTACTGTTATTATAATTTTGGCAGAAAACCCGTTTTCTTCTCTTCTCTTGTTTCCACTTCACACAAAACAAGAATGACAAGGATGATGATGAAGTTGACAGTGGTGGAAATAGCAGGGATTGGAGGAACACCACCACAACAGTCTGATATTGTAACAGTGGTGGTAGCAGCACCAGTGCCAGGGGCACTACAATCACGGTTGTTATTATTAATGTTGTTAATAGTATTATAGCGTTTCCTATTCCTAACAAGACTATCAGCAATGAAGTGGGCAATGACGATAATGTAGATAAGAACGTTGATACTGCTGATTCTGCTGTTGGCTCCTCCTGAAAGTCTGCCCGTATTACACGATATTTCCCTTCTGACGATGATCCACGTTCCGTTGTGAATTTCACTATGAATAATAAAAACTGTTTCATTGTGTGCCCACTTGTGAAAATCGTCCTCATCTAATTTTATCCCCGGTCCTCGTTCCATTTCTCTTTCATTTTCCACAACAATAATTTCACATTATATGGTCGTAGTTGGGATCATTTTCTCTGTATACTCCAACGGCAGACTGGCAAACTCCGCCCTCGCAGTGGAGTAGATGAAAATTTAAAGTCGAGGTCTTTGTAATAGTCTCATAGGTATATTAAAACAAACACACAACCTAGCTGTTTCCGACATTTAACATCACAAAACAAGTACCTACACAAGACTACTACTTTAGCATTCACTGAGCTCGAAAAAGGGATGTGTTTTTGTATTTATGTGAATGCAACAGACTTTGCTGTGTTTCCTTTTCTTTCACACATACAAAATGTGATTTTCCCCAAAGAGAACTACGCTTTCTGTTTCGATATCATAGATGTAGAGTTACGAGAGCAGTCTATTCTTTTTTGTAAGTATGTGCATGCGTTACATATTTTCCTATTCATAACATTTTATCATTTATGGGGATTGTGAAGACACAGGGTCGTCTTTTCTGTTTGCTCTCAAAAAACTCTAAATATTGTTTGCTTTACACTTATGAGTTTTTCCAGAAGAGAAAGCAAAAGCGACACTGTGGATGCTAGATGCACAGTTCCGAGTCACCCGGTTTTTCCCTCTCAATGTTTTTTGCCTGCACAAAAAAAAAATTGTTTCTTGTTTTTTGCTTGACACTATCACTGAGCCGGGGCATTCCCTCCAGTAAATAAATGAAAGGCTGAAAAAACAGAATATGTGAGCACATATATTTATTTTCTCTTTCAATTTTCTATATATCAAACCAACAATAATGCCAGCAACATTAACAACTGATGATGAGAACAAAAACATTACATAAAGACTGTACAGCTACTTATTCTACTGACACAGTATAGTAGAAAATTGCACTCGTAGGGTATAGTCAAGTAGACGTTTTGTATACAATTATATTGACAAAGAGTATCTTTGCTGTTGCCTACACTGATGTTTGCCGTTTTGCTTACTCGTTGTATATATTTATATCAGTATGGTACATAACTGACAAAAAAACAACCTTTGCAAATGGAACATAAAAATAGGATGAAATAAATATATTCTTAGTTGAATAAGACAACTGGCTATGCGTCAAAAAATGTGCTCACGACGGAAATGTTAAATTATAACAACCGATTTGTTAGACTGTTTCAGCGGCATAGCCATACGGGGACTTGAAACCAATTTATCTTCATTTTTTCAAGCAAATGAGATCACAGAGGAAGCATGCAAGCCTGCCCGAGTGAATGAAGGAGCAAGATGAAAACCCTGGCAAAAGGGAGCAAAATAGAAAAAAAGAATGAATGGAGAAGGAAGTGTTGGAAAACAGTTTCAGAGTCTGAAAACGGGATGATGATGATTAAATGTGTGCAGTTTGCTTGGTTAGTGGAGAATATAACGAAGGGATGCAGCTGAGCTGGAGAGAATGCCAGCAGGCTTTACAAGAAATGGAATAGAGAGAACGAGAGTGCAGAGATGGTTATTATTAGGCTTGTGTAGTTGTAAGAGCCCATCAACTCACGGCAAGAAATGGTAAAAATGGTGTGGAAGCAGTAGTAGAACTGCGACGAATGGAGAAATGATTTCAAGACAAAAACAACTTTCACCAGTAGTTCTTGAATCCTCTTTAGACTGTTTCCAAAGGTTATACTACAGAGAACTTACGTAATCAGCAGGACGTTTTTATATTGTGTACTTATATTCTTAGTCGGAAGTAAAAAGATAATTTGGGGACTTTGATTACTTTTCCTTGTTTTCCTACAGCGGTCTTCTGCATGAACATCAAATTGGTAAATCCAAATGTAAAAACACAATGAGCATAAGATGACAAGAGCTAGAGAAAGCAGCCGTGGGGATTCGCTTGCTGAACTAAGCACGTCAAAAAACTTTAATGAACAAGATTTTGTCAAAATCAACTTCGAATAGTTGTAGTTTGCAGAACAACTTCAAACTTATCTCTAAAATATACATTCATATGATGTTTGTATACTGTACACATTTTAAAATAGGTCTATTGTCTGTTTGTATGTGTTCGATTTCCCCGGCTAAGATTAGGAACATAATGACAAACTGTTCAGCTGTCACAACACTTGAACTCTTAACGGTTTAAAACAATAAAAAGTACTTTTGCATAAGCTCACTAATATTTTTAAAACTTAATCTGCGCACGGAACTGGCTTGCACTCAAACGTGGAACCATGCATTGAGAAAGTGGAATAACAAGTTATTTATGTTGGAAACATGTAATATAAAATATTTATCAACGTCTTCCGTTCATACACAAAACAAATGCGGTGATGATGTGTAGTTTTGGTAGCAAGTTAAGTACAAAGTTGCTGAGAGATCAAAGAGCCTTTTTGCACGACGAATGCAATGAAAAATTGGTAGACAGATGGAAAGCCCTGTTGCATGCTCTTCCTCATACCTCAAGCTCCAGTATTTTGCTGTGAAGAGCAAGACTACTTGGAGTCGACTGAAAGGTTTGGTTGTCTAAAGCTCGTGTTTTTAAGAACTTTCTCCTCTCGTGATATCAACTCTGAACCAAAACTTTTGCTGCTCCTGGCATGGAGGTTTTCCTTATAATACTTTGTGTTTAGTAGCATTCACCGTTCAATAGGGCAACTATGCTAGAACTAGCCATCACATTTCGTTCGTAGTAAAAACATCGTATTAAGGAAACCCCTTGTGGAAATGTTTGTAACACTGCCGCTTCTCTTTTCGTAGTCTGATTCATACATAATATATTACTCATAATATACTTTATCAAGCACACAAAACGCATTCAGCACATTAAATTTCACATTATTTTCCATTACCTTATCACAATTAGGCTTAGCTCTATTAACGTAAAAAATTTCCAAATGGGTATTTTGACTCGTAAATATTTCGTGAGGAATTTAGTGACAAATAAAAATGATTAAAGTTCCAACGATCATAATCATCTACATCTAAATCATAATTGAGAAAAAAAGGAGTTTTTGATACGGTTTTTGAGTTTTTCTAGAATCTGCAATATTATTAGTTATGCCTACATACATCGTGTTTAGAAACTCTAAAAAACGATTTTATTTTTTATTTTTAATGGTAGTACGGCTAATAGTATTTTTTGGAATATTATAATCACTAATTACCACTATCACTAGGATGGTATCTGTCGAAATTTTCAATATAAACTTTGAATGAACAAATTGCTCGAAATTTATGTATTTCAACAAGGTTATTAGCTATAAAAATACTTAAACTAAGCATTGTATCTCACCAACACTGATAAGCTACTTCTCTCTCAAAGTTACTTAAATGAATCACTAGAAACCCTTAGGATGTTTATAAAAGATATACTTATCACTACTCATATGTACGTTTCCAAAAACTTACTGTAATGTATTTTTTAATTACGGCATGTACAATAATGTGGATGCGTCGTAGTTCGTATATCCTCTCGTAAAATGTAATTACCTAGCTTAACGATCTGTTGCCTGTGTTATGTGTACGTATAATGTAGGTAGGCTTTATGCATGCTACTGGAACAGTTTCAAAAATAGTCTGAAAGAAAAATCGTAATCTCGACTCTATTGATTTCCTGATTTAGCCCCTGTAGATTCTCGTTTTAGCCCGAAAAACCAACAAAATATCTCTTTGAAAATATGTAATGTTGCTCCAAAAAAGTAAACAGACGAACTAAATTAGAGAACCAGTTAATTCCTATACGATGCTGAAAGCATTATAGAAAACTGGGAAAATCTTCAAGATTTCTCTTATTAAACTGTATTCAAAAGGGGAGCTTATTAAAATATTGTTCATTTACTCCAAGATTTGGTTATGCAATTTTCATATTACCTAAAGTAAAGAACCGACTCCTCTAAGGATATGCATTGTGCATACAAATAAAGAATGTAGCAGAAGTACAAAGTGCAAATATGTTGCCAACCAAATAATAACCCTTTGTTTGAAATTTTTACGAATGTAGTATTTACCACTATAAACGGCTTATACATAGATATTAACACTTTATTAAGATATATCTCCGCATTCGGAACTAGAACTTCACTTTTTATGTTTACATCTACGTTTATTAATCCGTGCTGAGAAAAGTGTAGAAAAGAGCAAGATAGAAATTAAAATTCTTCAGAAACCCACCTGCTCTTCCATATTATTGTTTATAACGATGAGAGAACACGTTAATATGAAGTCTTCATCAATGAAAACATTGTCACATTTTCAGCAAAGTTTAAACTCGAGTAGCAAAGCTTTCAAGCTTTCCGTACTCAAAAACTAAGGTACGCAGGAGTATGCGTTCATATTAAGCTTAAAGTGACAACTGACAAAAGCGTCTTCGCAGAAATATTATGTTATTCATTCAAAGCTATCAAACATCTTTTTATTATTATTTCAATTTCATGTATTGCGTAAAAGTTAATAAATGTGAACAAAGGGATGAGTGAACAAAGCCATGGGCGGATGAAGAAATGAGGAGGAAAAGTAAAAGAAGGCATTCGTTTTCTTCCAATGTTTATAAAACTTTTCTAAGTAGAGGAGTGCAAAATCTGTATTTTTATAGGAAACAAGGAGAGACGGTGTCTGCTTATTTCCAAAATGTTATATCTTTTATGCTTTGCTAAACCTTTTTTTGTAAAATAAATTCACAATAACACATGGTAGCGTTAAACAAGAAGTTGTCTTTGTTAAGCCTATTCAATGCTTTGCATCTAAGAGATTATAATATTGCAGAAGTCTACACAGACACTTTGATGATAACAATTTTGTACATTTTATAGATATGTAATATAAGAAGATGAAAACAAAAATGTTCTCTTGCATTAAGCAATCACCTTGAATTTCCGTAGTGGGACTGCTATATTTTTTCTCTGGAAAAAGTTTGCGCTGGATATGAATAAAAAATGTGATTTGATTCATCTTGAGACAGCACCACACTTCTCTCCACTTTCTTGACAGCTTCTGCACACTGTACACTTACTGCTTTCTACTTTATCAGATTATATCTTTCACAGTCGAGTTCGAGCACAATCAAGCATACTTTATATCATCCTTTAGCATAATGTTATGTATCCATGCTGCATTTTAATATCATATACGAATAACACTTTCTACACATGTTTAGCTTACCTTTTCACTCGTAGGTAGACGCTCTACTGCGATAGGTATTACAAAAATCACAGGGGAAAACAGTAAAAAATCTAGAAGCAAGGGATTCTTTGTCACAAAAAGATAAGTCAACAGCTCACAAGATTCCTAGACAGTAGAAAATTTTGTATCAAAAATCTATACTCACATGTCATGTATTTTAGGGGGAAATAGGATATGAAGTATTGTGAAGACATCCTTGCGCTAATAGGTCTATGTTGCAAAAATATATGAAAAATAAAACGAAAGCATTATTTTATAGTAGGCTGGTATTCATAAAGTTGCTGCATGTGCAGATGATGCGTGGAAAATCCCAGATCGCCTGCCTCGTACTCTTCTGCACAATAAGTATTTATTCTATTTTTCAGCAAAATGTTTAAACTTTTGTGATATTCCAATGGAAGTATTTACTTTCTAAACGAAAAATGCGTTTAGCTGTTTTTGCATTACTGCTCTATAGTCATTTTTATCTCTTTCTGCTTCTTTATCATAATACCCATTGAAATTTTCGGCAGCAAGGAACGTCTGTAGATTTTAGTGGAATCGCAGACTGCGCAAAGCACACCATCATCATCAACGAACTACTACAAGTAGTTAAGACTGACATTGTAGAAGCAGATGTTTTTCCAGCTTTGAAAATCTTTCTTGTCGAAATGATAGTGATGTGTACGATGCTCCATCATAAAATGTATTTTCTAAGTAGGTAGGCATTTTTACTCAACATCAAATTATTGAGAATATGTGAAGAATGAAAAACGTAAACTTTTTAAGTGATGTTCTTTTTATTTCACAATATGGAACGAAATCAGCCTCTTTTGGTTGTAAAACGTCAGATATAAATGGAACAAACAAGCAAGCACGAAAATGCCGCATTGATAAAACGATACTTTTGTGAGATTTAGGGTTTTTCTTTCTATCTCTGAGGCATTTGTGTGTGAAAACTTTCAGCAAATTTGAATCCCCTTTGGCTCACAACACAAAAATCTGACATATATAAGACATCAGGTCAGAAAAACATAGCCAGCCATTTATTCTCTGATACTTTCTCTGAATTAAACTCTTGCTGGATTAGGGAAATGTTCGATAAGTGTAATATACCATCAAACTATATACCTATATGTACTTCTTCATTGTCAATATGAAAATTGTACGGATGTAGTGCTCCCCACTCTGTTTTCAATCACCACCCACATATTTCAGGTATGTTGTAAAAATCAAATGCATATCCATGATGTTGGATTGATGTTTTTAAATTTAAAAAACTTCTACAGTATGTTGAATCAACAAACGCAAACG
Source organism: Willowsia nigromaculata (assembly GCA_034700605.1). Taxonomy (NCBI): domain Eukaryota; kingdom Metazoa; phylum Arthropoda; class Collembola; order Entomobryomorpha; family Entomobryidae; genus Willowsia; species Willowsia nigromaculata. Next base: position 38,196 of record JAQIXX010000152.1, on the reverse strand, counting down.
TTTTAGTTTCAAAGAAAAACTCTTCATTAATCTGCCATTATGCTCCCATTCGAAAATGCTATATCCTGCGCACTCTTCTAAGAAAATTTATCTGCTTTGTTTGCATCCTCAAGTCCCCAGAGGCTGTTTGTATACAACTATGATTTACGTATCAAGACGTAAAATTGGAAATCAGAATGAAGCAGATCAATTGCAACCAAAGCTTAGATATGCTGCATAGACGGCTATATACCAAAAGTGATTGAGGACTAGGTCCTTAGGTAAATAAATACTAATAATGTGTCCATGTACCTATGTACAATTTCTTTTATATCTCAGTCTCACTATCAGTATGATGATGACGTAAGGAATGCAGCAATAATTTTTATTTCTTCTCAAAATAAATGTTTCTCTGTGTATCTGTCACTGTATTTTATCATACCACACTACCACTACTGATGTCAATGTCCGTAGAGAAATTAAAATGTATCAAAACAAAGAGAAAAGTCCACAAGTATCAGATACTAACACGATGAGTGAAAGTAAGAGTTGTGGTCTGCCAACGTGTGCCAACAGTTAATCATGAGAAATCATTTAGTTGATCTGAGGGTTGATCAAAGGACATTTTATACCCGACTTGACTGCACTCCTCCCGTTTTCTCCTTGTCCCTTTACTGAGGAAAGTCTGTGTATACCCTTTTTGATATTGCTGTAAAAGAAAGGTTTCGTAATTTATAAAGCCCATAACAACATGAAATACGTTGCCAATTTAAAACTCAATTTTCTACAAAGAATTGCGTTAGTAGAGACACTGTTGGATTCCAGCTTAATGTTTCCTCCTTCTAACTGCAATCTACTTAATACTTTACCATTTTCAGTAACATATCTCCCCTGACTAGTGAGACCAGAAATGACATCATGAACGTTTGGTGAACTAAAAGAGGAGAAAAAAATGAAGCCAGGGAGAGTGATGAAAGAATGCGATATTATGGGGCGATATTCCTTATAGATAGAAGAAACAGATACATGCCACATCTCCCGTTCTCTTTGCTCAATGTTTACTTGCCAAGTGATTTGTTGGTCACAGTAATGGATCCATTAAGGAGAGGAAAGCCGATTTCTGTTGATTTAACGCTGTTTCGTTACATAAGCAGGTAGAAATAGATCTTCGAGAAACGACTACTTTAAAAATATTATGAGCTCTACTGTGAGTATTCCCTTCTTTCTTTGCTCTTTCTCCTCCACTGTTATTTATCAATAGATAAGGCAAGTAGCACAGCAAGCAAACAAACAACCCCAAAATCTCTTCCTCAAACGGAAGTGCTTCTTCTTTTGCTTTTACTACTCTTCTGTTTCGTTTCTTGCTACATATTTGATACTACGGCGCTTTCTCTTTCGATAAAAATGTACATCATTTGGTGCAGTACCGTATGTACATTTTCTACTAGTTGGGCTCGCTCAAGACTTTGCCTACACATATATAAAACGTTATTGCTTATATTTGATGACTTAAGTACACAGTTTTAGCAAAAACAACAAACTCATGCCAGTGTATAGCAAAAAGCCAACTTTGCCGTTGCCTCTCCTTTTAACTTTGCTTACAACTTCTTTTATCCTCTGTCTGTGTATGCTACAGTTTTGTCATTGACATGTATATACTAGATTGTAGCACAAATATAATTTAAGAATTTCACTCATTCATGAAGTGATGATGACGATTGTCTGTGAGCACCGCGTGCTTGTTCTTTGTGGCTGTTGGCAAGTCACACAAGAGCAATATATCACTGATAAGCAAGTCATTTGTTACATACCTACTCATTATGATTGAGAAACACAAAACACAGTTTCTCTCTTTTTTGTCGTACCGTTTCCTCTCTACCACTTATTACATTATTATTTAGAATTATTACTTTTATGCTAAGGTCAAAACTTGAAACAAAGGGAATTTAACAAGCATTTATGATAGTATTATTCAAAGTTCAATTTCGAATCCTTTATATATCTTAAGTTAACAAGGATTTACTAAATATTAATAGCATTATGAGTAAGCATCCCCACAATAATAATAGACAGCGTCCACAAAGAATAAAAGAGGGAATTCAACGAAAGTGAGTGAGAAAGTAAATTATGATTATTACAAAAGCATAGAAGCACGCAATTATTTACGAGGCGCTTAATACAATTATGGAATAATAAACATGTGATAATTTGTGTGAAATAGAATTTTGTTTACCAGTTTCCCTGCTTTCTAATAGGAAAACAGCTCATTTGTCTGCTTATTATTATATGTACAAACTCACTGCAACCAAAATGTATGAGGATTTATTTATATAAAATGTTGTGTAGATTGTGTGTAATGTTGTGGTAAGAATGAAGGTACAGAGCTTTCAGTTCAAAGTTAGATTGAAAATGCTATATCATGGTCATGGATGATGCAAAAGAAATCAGAGAAGCTATAAAGAGTTGTACCAACAACGGCCTGAGTAGGCTGCGTCTGCTAGTCACTTGCTTATAGTTTCACCTGGAATGTTGCCAGAACCGTGTTCTTTCGTTATCCTTTTTTTGTGGTACCCAATCTCTTTCTAGAAAGAGTGTTAGCCTTACTCTGGAGTAGAGTGGCGCCCATCTCAATGAGGACCTCCGGAAATTGAAAATATACTGACAAGGAAACCAATAAAAAATCACATTTTGCGCATTGTTCACATGACACTAGGGTAAGCAACGCTAATAGTGGCAGTGGGGCAGGATACGATAAAGTGCTTCTCCGATGCTCTAAAGAAAGAGACTGAGTGTATGGATGGATGAAAAGAGATATATATGTTTTTATCTAGTAGCAGCAAACAATTCTGAGTTCCATCACGATCACCAACACTTGAGTGTTTTATTCATGGAGCATATAAGAGGCTTTACTATTTTATCAGGTTGGTGAAGTGACAGACAGAAAATTCCCATAGAGCAAATCTGAAGCGATTATAATTATTAATATATTTTTTCATGTCTAATTATAACTGGACTACCTCTAATCATTACGATGTACATTTTACACACTTTATCACTTCATATTCGGAATTTTGTCCAATTTAATACATTTTACTACCTTCCCTACAACTACAACTCTGAATAATAGATTTCGAATTTTTTATTTCATTCAAAAGAGTTCAAAGTAAGATTATGAAAAGTTTTAATGATGCAAGGTAAAGCAAGATGTTATATTATTTTTTGTACGAAATTTGTTTTTGAACCTCAACGCTGATGTTGTCCATTTCTTAACTAAATTATCATGCTAACGAGAAAAATTATGTAGTTTAGTTTAAGGAGAAAATTTCCTTTCACAAACTTCACCTAATATATTTGAAAATAAAATATTGTATTTTTAACTTTGATCGAATTCAATTATTGTCATAATTGGACTACACATAAGTTCTATAGCGAATCTAACTCCTATGCAACTTTCCCAAATATTAAGGTTCGTATGACATTTTATATAAATTGTAACAAGCAGCAAGAACATAGTTGAAAATCATAAGTAGGTTAAACTTTTAGTAAGCTTAAAGATTTTGTTGAGTCATGATATTTTATTAAGACTGTTGTCTGTTCCATAAAACTTTTACAGGCCCATATCAAGAAAGCAATCTCCTTCTCCATAATATGTTCTTCAATTTTCCACGGAGTGATTTTTCTGATTTTCTGGATGGATGGTTTACATCCTACTCATTTCAACAGTGTATTTCTTTTTTCCTCTCTCTTTTGCGCTGGAAAACATGGTGACGTTGCTCATGTCCGTGTGATCTGATTAGTCGATACTCGATACTTTCTACAGTTCTGACTAGGACTAAGCTAACAGGGCCTTACTAAAACTTCACTATCGACTATTTCTTTTCTGTCTGTATGTACTTATGTATTGCAGATTACTTCAATATTGTATAAAATGGTAACTTGAATTGTTGAGTTTACGAAGTAATCGTTATTCATGGTGTTCCATCCGATAATGCATCGCAATATAAGACATACTTGTGCATGATGAAAAGAACGAAGGTCACAGAAATCAAATGGAATTCCTGTACATATATTTGATAACCATCAATTAAAACACCGCCACGTGTTCAAATGTTCAAAATCATACCTGAACTTGACTAAAATCAAAGGTCAAACTTTAAAGGGAATGAAAGCCTGCAATTGTAGGATCTGGTTATCTATTTTTGTGTGACATATTACTTGCAGTATTAAAGTATTATAGTGAGTCATTTATGAGACTTGCATCGTAAAGGAGATGAAATTGATGCTGAAAATACAAATGAAACCGCTACGATAAATGTTTGAACTCGTCCTTACAATTTACACCTAAAAAATAAATAAACCATTGAACTTTTCGGGCCCGACAAAGTAGAATCATTGAATTTCACAGCATCCGCTCATTTTTCATTAGCACTAATTTGCAGCAGTGTGTTGAAAAGACGTCTTTATGGTTTCACCGCTAACAGCTTAATATATTTGTGAGTCAGAAGAATGTGTATAACAAGCAGAGAAATCAGAACATATTCATCAGTTGCATTTTTTATGTGCGTGCAGTTGCCCCTGAGCGTTTCATTAGCACAGTGACAAGAACAATGAAGTGGCATGGTTTACAACAAATATTTTGTATGCCAGTTTGTTAGATCTAATGTATAGTTTCTGTGTTCATTCAACTGTAGTCGACAATGTTATGCTATATCTGAATAGCATCATATCCGCAATTATTAAATTTCCTGACACAGATATCCCGTCCTGTGACTTCATTTTTTTGACAGCAGCTCAAATCTTGCTCATCAGTAAAAAGCTTATAAAACCTTGCTGTCCAAAAAATTATCTCTCAGTAGATGAATAATATAGTGTGCTTTTGGAAAAAGTTGTCTATTTTTACTTTCACAATGAAAACATACCACAAGTTCCGTATCATACGCATTTTCATCATCTTAGTCATCTATCTTACGCTATGTGCTTTGAGTACAACACTGGCTTGGAAGGAAGTTCGAGCTATACATCAGCAACACTGGGATCATCATAATATGAAATATAACGGGAACATTTCGGAATCCCAACAGAATCATGATTCCAGAAGTCCTAAATGTAAGTATCAAAGTTGTGTCATAAACCATTCATATTCGTGTTTTTATCACATTACTTGTTTTACTTCACAGTTTTCTCTTTCTTGAGTTTTTCTCTTCCATCAAGCACTTGTCAAACAGATGCAGGAAGCGTTGGAGCATGCATGAAAAGGTCTTTTGAGTTACTTGATTCAATGACAAAGAAAATATTTAATCGAGTGAAAAATTTCGGTGAATTCAATATATTCAATATAATCATGTGGTTTATAGTTCCAAATGTCAAAGGCAAGGGGGCACAGCATCTGGTTCATGTGGTTTTGGCGTGTGCTGTGTAAGTAAGTCCCAAATAAAGTTACATACCTACATCAAGTAAAGAAATTTACAATTCGCAAACTCGAAAGAAAATCATCTTCTATACATCATCGTAAACCTACATAAATGAATCACTATTTAGTAAGCAAATCCTGTTCCGGGAATGGAAATATTGATACCGTCAACATAAACGGAACACATTTGACGCAACCCTCCATGTTTTCTGAGCTATGTCGATACGAAATTCCTAGACAGGATGGTGTCTGTCAGATTCGCTTGGACTTTAATGACTTTAGCATTGATCAGGGACCTGACGCTCAAACTTTTGGGGACTGTAGCACTGACACATTTACGATCAGCGGAGCTTCCAACGGTATTGTTGGTCCATTGTGTGGAGATCTTCAAGGACAACATAGTATGCAATTTCCATAAGACACTGTACAATACATGATTCAGATAGTAATTTCCTAACATTTATGTGCATTCTCTGATTGTTTTATAGTGTACCTCGATTATGGAAATAGCGATAAAATCAATTTGGATTTATTTATGCAAACCCAAATGTCACAAAAGTGGGATATCTCGGTTACAATGATTCGTTGCGACTCTCCAGATAAAGGTACTTTTAAAATCTTGCTTTGATGCACTTTGGCTAACGTTCGCACTAATAACATATAGCTGTTAATTTGCTGCAGCTCCAACGGGTTGTCTTCAATACTACACAACGCAAACGGGAATGGTAAAATCATTCAATTACAACAACATGATTCAACTGAACAATGAAGACTACACAGTATGTGTGCGTGCTCAAGTTGGAATGAGAAAGATTACGGTAAGAAAAATAAAAAATGCACCAAAGAAATTATGAACTTGCTTTTTATTATCCACTGGGGAATTTTTTGTTGCTATTTCAGTGGAAACCCTGTATGACCAACCCATCAACGACGACAGACTTCATAATTTCTGGAGGTCCTCCTGCCATTAATCCTGCTGGAGGGAATGTTGTTGGCATTCCAGTTTCCGGGGATGACTGTAGTTTAGATTGGGTCATGGTTCTGGGACAAAATAAATATTGCGGAAGTCAGTTTCCGGATAGTGTCTCATGTTAGTAAGCAATACAATTTTTTTATGATAGCATCAGAAAAATAACACAGATATTGCACTTGAGTGAATGTAATGGTTTTCGTGTAGCCACATCTCAGCCTTTCATACTGCAAGTTCATTTCAATGAGTATGAATTACCTCCTCCCCCTCCATGTACTGTTCCGCCACCATATGCTTGCCCAGGAGTGCCTGACGGGCCTGGTGTCCCGCAGCCAGATGCTTTAAACACCGGATTTTGTCTAAAGTATTCTCAATCTCCATTTTAAGAATATTGCATGAAATTGTCAATTGCTTTATGTATGTTGAGTTTACTGGTGAAAGTTGATCAAGCGTGTGCACAATTCTGACTTTCAAATAAAATGATATTACTGCAAATGCAACGATTGAAAAGAAAGGACCAACGACAATGGTAACGGTAATATTGTATAATATTAACTTTATTGAACATCATCAGCAATAATAATGACATATTGATATTTCATATTATTCATAATATATATTTATATTCACTTACATATATGTTCAGCGTAATTATCTAAAGGTAGATTTTGGTGGTAGTGCTCGGCTGAAGTAGATAATCTAGAGTTTATTGTTTTTTTCAAGCCTTTCTTAACAATGTCTTGAACATATCGTCGCCCTTGCTTTCTTGCTTTTTTTTGCATGCTGCTGAGTAGACTACAAACACGCGCGCATATACATAATATTCCCGTCATTCTCCTTTCATTCAAGCAAAAAGTCGCTTCTTAGCAGATGTTGCCTTGCACAATCCATTTTTACAAATTATCTTATTACACTTGGTAAACAGTTATCAATATTTTTATACTTTTATTCAAATGTATTATAAAAACGAAACAGGCGAACACTTTGCTATGTTTATGTAGTCCTTAAATCCACACTTTCTGCATTTCCTCTCTCCTTCCCCACAACTCATTTCAAGTGTTAACAACTTTTACAATAGCATGTTTAGAGATATTAATTATCGAGAGGTTCTATAATTTCTTTGCCTTCTTCTTGCGCTTCAATCTGTGCCAGTTTTTTTAGCGTTTGTAGCAGAGTCCTCGTTATTGACAATCACAAGTCGAACTTGATTATTTTTTATTATTTGGTTATTTGTATAATATTTAATTAGATGATTTACGTTATGTATGTATAGATATTTTATGCAATTCAACTACACTTACCAGATTAAATTGCCGTTTTATTGTGGTTACACTTATTTATCGAAGTTAAGTTATCAGTAGAATCTGCCCAGCTCTTCTTTATCAATAAAGTATCATGTATGATGTTCTAATACATTTGTCGTAATAACAATTCTTCTTTTTACATATTACAATGCATATTGTGTACATAATATAGTATTGTATTTATCAAGTATAAATTTGCATATATCAAGTTTTGCCGATTATTATTGTTTTTGTAGTTTTAACATTTTTTCTCCTTAACTGTAAACCCTATGCATACTTGTGTACCTACTTTACTTGTTCAACTATTACAATACGAATTAAATGAAATGATTGTACTTGCGAGTGAAAACACAATATATTCTCAAAACTCTAATGTATGAAAGTACATACATGATAATTAAGTTTTAGTAGCATCGGATTAATACGTAGGAATACTCTGTACCTATCACAAAAATCTGAGAAAGTAATTAATTGAATAATGAAGCTTGCTGTTATTTTCTTCACGTAAAAGATACGCAATCATATAGAAAATATACAATGTACATACCTGGACTTTCCACATTTCCACATACATACATAATGTAAATATAATGTATACTACTTAACAGTCATGATCATGAACGATAGTCAATAATCATAAAACAGCACCAACAACTTCTTTGCGTAAATGACAGTTCATTTTATTTTTTTTTTACCAAAAAAAGAAATCAATAAATTATTTTCAACATTTCCATGTTGTTTTGTGAGCATTCAATTCAGAGTTTTGTATAACTTGATGAACAAAATTCTGAGAGTGAACTCGACCAATAATAATTATTATAGAAGTAAGGAAAAACAATGGAAATCAGTTGATGCTGCTGCAGATGAACCGAAAGTGGTCCATATAGCACAAATCAAATTATTTCACATTCCTCATACTCAACTCTAAGTTTAACTTGAGTTTTTTTAATCGAACATAAGTCATATAGATTACTTATTGGCTCATTGAAAAAGGTAATAATAACAATGATAATAATAATAATAATCAATTTGGTTTACTGGAAAGTATATTGCTTATATGTTCGATTTATAATTATATAGAAATCTTCTACGTCATCTTCATGGTAAAATATGTTAACTTTTCTTAAAAGAGTAATCCAAATCGTTCTTGTATTTAATCTCGACATTTTTCGTTTTGAACAACATGAATCTTGAACAAACGTAACAACACATGGGTATATTACATGCAACAACGAATTCATTGTATTTTTGTCTTCTGCTGATTGCAATAACCACAACTGAATACTCTAGTGCAATTTTTAGACAATGTCTTTGAAGAAACTACTAGTTTGAAGCCAAGCTGAAGCAAATTAATATTGCGACTTATGGACTAAATAAATGGACTTGAAGATAGCACTAAGAAAAATACGAGCTACTTTTGCTGAATTCAAGACATAATCATGATAGCATCAACATGAACAAAAATCTTATGCATTTTTGATCATCAAGTGAACTATTCATTCGCTCATCAATTTATAGACAGTTTTTAGTCATTAGCTAAAAAACTGAATCTCCATTTTTGAATACCATGAGCGATTGTGCATAGTAAATATCTAGGTAGGAGTAGGAATAATGCATATACCATGCATGGTCATGGTGACTGGTAAATGACGATATTGACGATTCAGCATCACCATGAAGAATGAAAATAGTCTAGATTTCTGTTCATTTAAAAAAAGCCGTGTTAATGTACAAATATAATGTTTGCGCGTTGAAATAAAATATAACATTATTGTATTTTGTTTTTGTTATGCATGCATGCTTGAATAATAGCTTATAGCCTTCCTACAAATATTCTTGTTGCCTCGCACGATACGCAAATATCCTTTGTTGCTTACTGTAAAATTAGGTATTATCGTTATTATTACTTTTATGTACGTAAGAATGTTTTTATGTAATATATCAATCAGAAAACCATTATTGTTTTCAGTTACACTGGTAAACGTTGTGGAATATTGTATCTCTAGCAGTTTTCAGAATTCTCTGAGTTTTATTTATATACTGACTTAATGTTATTCTACGCAATATAATTTTTGGTTTCATTTATTACAGTAATACCTTAGAACGTTAGCTTATCCTATACCACTCTAATTTAAATGATCTTACTTTAAAATTATTGTTGTCGTATTCATTTTTACAATCTACACTTTATCCAAAGTCCAATAATTGAATAATTTATTGTTTTCCAGATGCTTTAAATATTGTATTTTGCCAGCAAAAATTGCCAATTTTATTGTTTAAATCTGATCTGGATCCACTGCTACTCCAAATTACCAAGTAAATATAGTGTTAGTTTAATTTGGATGATTTGTGCAGTTATTGAAAAAGTTTATTTTAGCATACATGAGGTGGTTACTTGATATAACAACTGATCCGACTTATAGAGATACCAAGAAGAGGTATCTTGGTATTAGTATCCCTTCATGTACTCACTTGAATATTGATATTCGAGTATGAATGTATGTCGCGTTTGACCGTTCTCGTATTTCAAATATAACAATATTACATGCTGAATATCATTATGTCAATGCTATCATAAAGAATTAATAGAATCTGTAGAGTTAATGATATGTGTTGCATTTTTGTTTTTTTTTCTTCTTCTTCAAATTACGGTTAAAACACGTATCATCTTGAACTACACTCGTGTGTTTTGTGTAGTGAGTATAATAAGCTATTTATATACACTATGTACTAATAATCTACACTTGTTTGTCGGACACTTTCAATTTAAAAAAAATTCGCAGACTGCTACTTAAAGAAGAAGCGCATACTTAGTCATATATTTTCCCACCTCTACCTTCCCATTTTCAAGTTTCAAAAACCTCGTCAGGGATTTAAATGCATGTATGTACCGTTTCAATAAGTCGACTGAATAAATGGGATTTATGCTGATTCTTCGTCATTACTGCAGTAGTAACAACAACGAAAAGGACACCCCTTTGTTGAAAAAAATAATATTATCACCTAAATTCACAATTGGATGTAGTAGCAGTACTGTATGGTAACCATAGTAACAATTGTAAATCACCCCAATAATATACGATTAATAATGATTAAGGTGAAAAACTGTTAGAAGGTCCTTAAATAACTTAATCTGTTTCTCATTTTGATATGTTTAGTTTCATGTATGGCATCCGTAGGTAAATTGTATATAATGTTTTATATAGTAAGTCATTTGAATGTTTTTGTGTAAGTATAGCATGTGGTAAGATTTCACCGTTACCTGATATGTTTGGATTTTCAGTTTTGAAGAGTTTTAGTAGTATTTAGTACTGAAGAGTATATATTATTATCATAATACAACGAATAATTAAGTTACTCTTGGATTACATTATAGGAAACAAATAAATAACTTTTACACTAGATATTGACCTGTTAATTCAATTTTTCATAACGGATGTATTCCGACGTTTTATACTTAGTTATCAGCGCGAAGACAATTTTAAAGGTTAAATTTCATTACGTCATTGAAAGTAATTAATATTTTATCGACGACGTATTTTGCGAAATGCATTGTTCATATACAAACTAAATACACATTTTATTTATATGCATTACCATGTACAAGTATATAGAGTAAGTTTTGAAGTAAATGGTAGAGAACACTACGCGCCTTTCCGCTTGTCTTATTCTAATTTACAACTTATCATTATTATCATGTATTATACGTAAAAATAACAAGTTTGTAACAAAAGTAAAACCGAATCGTATATATTTTTGCCGCCTCTTTCTCTCTCTAACAATTAATCATTTTATACATACAACAATTCTTTATTATTTCCTTACAGTTTGGTGCACCAAAGTTTGCTAGTCAAACTGCACATTGTACAATGCTATTGCTAAATATAATCGATTATAGCGATATAAAGCTAGAGTTTATATTGCACCAACATATATTTCATTTTATACCTATATAATATGTAAGTAACGGAAAGTCTGTAATTTGTCTCACATAATAAAGCCCTTAAGTATGTTTTAAGTTGTAATAGTATGTAGTAGTATTAAAATTAACGTATGCGTTATATTTTTGATATGCTAAAATGTCTTTCTGACGTCGATTTTAAAGCCTTTTTAGAGCTTCACCAACAAGTTAATTTTTACATAAATGTTTTTCCTGATTTTTTTTGTTCAACTCGAATTTTTGTTCATTATTCCTCATGAGAGTGAAGAGTTTACAGGTGGAGAGAACCACTACTTTACCACTACATAGTAAGTTGGGAACGTATTTGCTTTAATGAAAAACACTCCACTTGACAACCGCATTTTAAAAATTCTCATTTGCAAATATGCTCGGTCCGGCCGAATGTGATTGTTTTTAAAAACGAAAAAGTCAAAAGATTGGAAACATATTTTATAGTTTTTATACGATTTTAAAGCACAGGCTTTTGTATTATTCATAGTGTTTTGGATCATACGTGTTTAATTATCAATGATGATTGATGCACAACTTCTAACGTCCGTTCAAATAACAAGATATAATAAATTTACTCTGGTGGATACGTATAAGTTGGGATATCAAAAAATGTTCCCTCTCTATCTTCTGGTTACTAAAATGGATATTTAAAAAGCAACATTGCCAATTTGTCTTCTTCATGCATAATATGCTACAGTTACTAACTAAGTGAGTAACTGAAATTATCAACAACTGTAACATTAAATCCGCCCCTACAACAACGCTCGCGTTGTATCCCTACCACGTATTCAAATAGGACAAAAACTGAAACTCAAATAATGCCGATATTTAAACGGGACATAGTCAAGGAAGTCATTAAACGCTCAATATTCCTTCCCCAAAAAATGTTTCTAATTTCCAGTAGAAAGCGTTTGGTCACAGCATCTTGAAATACATATTCGTCATCGTAATAATAATGTTTTCTACGCTGACAATAAAACTCACTAATACTCGTAATCAAGGATTTTCAGGCGTACAAAAATGGTTAGTTGTTTGTATCAGTTAGCAATGTATATTATATAGTATTTCCCTTTTAGAAGGAAATGTTTTACAGACTGTAATATAAACTGTATACAATAGTTTGGTTACATATTATTATAATTAGTAATAGTATAACATTTTATGTTTTTTTCCAGCCGATATCTCAGAAGCACCTTGATTTTCATGACCAGTGACTGATGATGGCGATTGAACAGCTATTAGTTTATTTTAATTGGAGCATTTCAATAGTATTGATCTTCTTGGATTTAATAATTACTCTACTAGATACATAATATGATAAGAGAATGGATTTTCAATAGTATGTTAGGTTATTTTTTTTTGAAGTGAACAAATTTACAACTATACAAACGTTCGATCGCCGATCAGCAGGTTCGTTAAATTCATTTTTCGTACAGAAATATTTCACTTAAAAAAGTATGAATGTTGTTTAAAAGACGAAATTATTCAATTAATATATAATATGTAATATAATTACACATGGTCAGCACATATGGATGATCAATAGACTGTGTAGAGATAGAGAATTATATAACAAATTGAATGTTATAGGAGCAGTCAAGTTTTAGGAGGAATGTATGTAGATAAAATCTTGGAAACATGTTTTGGAACAACAGAAATGAAAAGTAGAATGGATGACTTCATTTAGTACATATTACGACATCACAAAAATTGAATGTAACAGTTTTGGTTAACGATAGAGACTAAGTTGGGAGAGAAACATACCTGCATCATGTATAGGCAAAAATCTATTACCTATTATTGTTTTAGTGCTGCACTTTCTGCAGCAAAAAACTAAACTACCTACATCATTCTTTTATCATACCGACATACGTCTGATGTCTGATCTAGTCATTTCATTGACATAATTTGGATACGAACTTGTTGTATGAAGGGTTTTACTTTCCTTTGAAATGAAAACGGGGTACACTTTCCTTTAGTCATTGTCTGACTCAACTGTTTACACAGCAAATTGGGGGAAATGGAAAATCCAACTGAAGAGCTCTATAATATAGATAATAATTACATAGGTCTGATTTTGACTTGGATGGAAAACCATCGGAATTTTGCGAGAGAGAAAGAAGACATTAAAAATATGCATACCATACTGTTAGGCATGTCAATTATCAACACTGCTTGTTGAAGCTGTACAAACTGGTCTCCTCGTTCGTGACACGAGGACCAGCTCTAATGAATGTATGTATGACTGTAAATTGTTTAATCTGAAATTGGCTCATCTCCATATCTTTAAATCAGATTACATAATACACATGTATAAGTAAATGAACAAGTAGCCGTCCAGAGGAATCACTTAGAGTGCCTGTAAGAAAAAGTTGACGAGGGGTTGCATTGGATTAAGTTGACACAAGTTTTCCGTGCAGTTTTCATGAAAGGTACGATTTTTTGTAGTTAGAAGTAGTAGAAGTTGATGGTTAAGCATTCATCCGAATCTCGTCAATGGGGCAAAACGTGGGCAATGGCAATGGTTGCTGAAACAGGCAAAAATCAACGAGAATTCCTTACAGTCTTCCGGCCAAAATTCCTTCATGTTATGAAACATTATCATGTATACTCATACAAACAAGCGTTTTCACAGGTACCGTATCAATGTGTCGAGAGCTAAATATATTATCAATAATAATAGTAGTAGTTAATTATACTCTGATTAATTAATAAAACTGATTCAGATTTTACACATTCATCTACGTTCTCAAGATTGTAACGACAACTTAATGCATAATGAGTACTAACAGAGTAGCAGCAAAATCAAAAATTAAAAATACGTATGTCAACTGTCAAGTTCAAAGTTAATCACAAATACGTACGTCTAATTAAGTGTATTTATAACTACATTTCAATCAATCAGCCTACCCGAGAGACTCTATTTAGAATCTATATAGGATATAGTCAACTTTTTTAAACGTATAATCCATGAGATCATTTCAATTTCATATCCATTGGTTAGAGAGTGCATCACTGCAAAAAAGTGTTTTGGGCACTGATATGATTTTTAAAAAGTGAGTTTTGGGTGAGCTTTACTAATGTACGTATCCCAACAGTTCTCATCCTCTCGTACCATACGCTTTTATGGGGTAATGTTGGCTGGGTCCTAACAGGCAGGTTATTAAAAATGTGCATCACACATGATATACCAAATATTGTAGTTAGTATATAGTAGTTAGTTTTTGTTAGACTTTGTGACGGTAAATGGTGGTGAAAGGTAACTTGGTAACTCGAATCTGCAGCTACGAACTTTCTCTATCAAATCATATTATTTGTACCGTGTATGTCAAGCTGATCGACGTATATTTTATGTAGCTCCGCCTCATCGTTCTATACGTATGATAATAATGAATAATCTATATTTTGATGAACACAACTGTTAGACATACATAAAAATGGACATTTACATAAACTAATTTGTTACTCGTTAGCTATTAGCAAACTGATAATCTAAAAGTAGTAGGAATAGTCATAGATCTAGTGTGAGAGAAACTTAGTGTCGTCGACCCCGATGATATAGGAAGTAGACTCCAAATAAAACAATGAGAATTATTAATGCCACTATTAGAATGATACCTAAGGTGACCAGGAGTTCTCCTGTTACTATCCGGTTGTGAACATCGCCATTTGAACATGGTTCCTTTTGCTGTGTAAGCATGGCTGTAAACAAAATCGACAAAAGAGTTTTGAAAGGATCTTTCAAGTTAGGTTTTATGAAGAAAAAATTGGCAGTTCTGGATATTTGCTTACAAGTAGCTTGCACTAATTGTGGCAGATATTTTTTCCAGAAGGCACACTGCTTGAGTCTCGGACCTCGTCCGATGGTGACTTGTTTGGTCGCGTTAACATTCAATTCCAAAAATTCCCGTCCATATCTAAAGGAACAAACGGTTAAAAAGAAACAAACGTTTACAAGCTCACTTTCCAACAACGCATGCAACAAACGTTTCATGCCATACCATGGTAATCTTTACTTGATAATTTACATAACTCACGCAGTATGAACGGGCCAATATAATTTGTTCCACGTTCCATTGGGGTAAAGGCTTGGGTTCCTGCAATTGGAAAGCAAAATGTTGCAGATCTGGATGCACTTAATTGAGGGTGCCACCAAACTGCTCCCTTTCTGACTGACTGGTTAAAAACTGTAAATTGAAGTTTATTGAATTTAATTACCCCGTTTTGGCAAAGTTGGCCCAATAACGCATCATGAGTCGACTGAGCTCAACCTCCTGAGGTGCGAAGCCCTTTGAAGCGTCAAGTGGCTCACCAAAAATAAAATTTATTTCATCCGCATGCATGACGCCTGTCCACGATGGCCATGGGTGCTGGGAGGACCGGTGGGTGAAATAATACATGTATACATAATTGCCTGCCTCAGCATACCTATTACAAAATAAATCATTGATTAGAACTTTTCCGATTCGAGTAGTCGATTACTACTTCTTCATGCCAAAATACAGTACTGCAACTGATTGATTAATTGCATCACAAGTACCTCAAAGCCAATTCGTTGACATTGCAAGTAAAATGTTTGTCACCGACAATTTTATCAAGGTTATCACGATTTTTTACGGGATCATGTGGGTTGAGCCAGTCAGTGTACTCAAATATGACTGCCTGCCTCGCTATATTATTCAAGTAGGGATTGAGTTCTCGAACTGATTGGAGAAAGTCTTCCCTGTCTACTAGCACATTTTCCTTATTTTGAAAAAGATTTGTAAGGTAGTAGATAATAAAGTAGTTGCCCTCCTGGAAAAATTAGAATTAGAAATTAATGATAATTAGGATTATAATAATGAGACGTAATTAGAATTAAATACAAAAGCGTGAGGAAACACGTATAGACACATCCGCCCAAGGAATGAATGTGTATAGGCACACGGCATTGAAACAAAGTGGTTGGTTGACAAGTTCAACTTTTGCGCAGCATCTTCATTCAACGTAATTCACCGCTTATATTACTGCCCAAGAAACTGCATAATACTGTAAAATCTGAAATAGACGCCTCTTCGGAATTACGCGCCCCGGCGTCTACGGGTGGAATAATCGATTTTGCACGTAGACGCCGGGGCGTCTATTTCAGATTTTACGGTATACATTATGAAACTGTTTACAAAGTGGAGATGTGACGATGTTTAGGTTTATGATATGTTCCTACAGCTAATGAAGTCTGTTCTGCCCGTTTGGTTTAATATATTATTATAATATTATGTATTATTTTATCTATTATCCACCCTTGTACTATGACTCGACATTGAATTTGTGACTGTTATGCCGTACAAAGTGTTCCTTACACTTGTCATAATGTATTAAATTTGAAATTAAAAAGTTTATTTACTTCAAGGTTGCTTCCCAATAGCAAAGGCGTCTGTTTAAAGTGACCATTTTTCAAGGCCACATCCGGCATTTCGTCCAGAAATGATCCATCTATTAAACAAGTAGTCATTTTGCATTTAATATCAAAATTCCTGTACTATTCCTACCAAAATGCAACTTGTTACTATTTTTACATAATATTTATCTTGCATCTCTATAGTGAAATCTTATTTGAACTTACCTAGTACTGGCACGAATGGAAACTCACATATTCCTAATGTCCCCCACTCTTTGGACACTAGTTCTGATGAGTTGACTGTCCTCAGGCATGCCACTACATCATTTATTCTGCAATAATAGGCACACGAATGACAAACACGGTATGAAACAGTATTTTCTTCTACCGATCTTAATGGCACATGTATAAATCCCAAACTCTTTCGATTGTGCCAATTCATACTTATGTTTGCACTTGACTTGTAACCTTCCGTCGTCCATTATTTATTACAACATATTATTAGATTTGCTGCGCTAATGAGTTCTGGGTACCGAAGAGACTACACAAATGTTGGTCTTTCCTGAGTACTCCTTGTTCCATGCAAAAACCATTTTCACCGGACAACTAGTAATCGTTGCCATTTTCACTTCTCTATTATGCGATATACTCCTTCAAGTACAGATATAGACACATTCTCTCCGTCAAACTCTCCCATGAAAATCACATTTAACACGATTATTTCTATGAATTGATACTGCACTACTAGTTTCATAGAGTGAGCCATCTAAATTTAAAGCTGTTTCGTAGCCAAGCCCCGATGACCTCGTTAGGCAGGCACATTCACATTCATTTCCTGTAGTAACTAGCGTAAATTATACAGTGCCAAACACTTGGACGGCTTTGGTACAAATTAGCTGGAAGCATGCAGATGGCAATTCTTGAGGAAAACGGGACAAAAAAAAACTTTTTTTTACAGGAAACAAGTTTTGAGAAGTTATTTCTTCGAAAATTAGACAGCTCAGATAAAAAAAAAACGTTTCTTTGGATTGTATGATGGCAGTACATTTGTCATGAAAGAAAATGTCCACGAAATAACAAAATGGTACATACATCCGAGAAAAATAAATGCGCAGTCCTATTAAATAAGCACACACGGAAGCAAAGGTACATATCATGACACCACAACCACACCTTCCTCATTGCATGAGTTAAGCCCCCTATGATATGCCCAAACATGAGCAAAAAATGAAAATGTTCGGCATGGCAAACTTTCTCCTCTATACCGTTGTTCTTTTCTTTACGATGCAAGCATCGTAATTATTATAGCATTTACTGCCAACAGAATATTATTAGCGCACGTAAGAATATTATTAGGAAAGTAAATAGGGTAATCTTGATCTGGCTACGACGACGATGAAAGCTGGTTTTTCTCGCCCTAGTCTTACATCCATAATTAAGTATGTGCATGCATATTACTCTTGCTCTTAGCGAAATATTTGAGGTGGTCTTTGAATGTTGTCCACAAAATAGCACTTATTGCGTGTATACCTGGTTTTGTCATGGGGACAGTTGACAGCCTCGGCTAAGCGCAATCCTCTAAGTACCGACTCCTCTCGGGAAATGAGGGCCCATTGGGCAGTAGCACTACCAGACTGTAGAATAGCCCGGTTGTACAGATTACGACTTAAAGGACTTAGCAAATGTAAAGAAACGGCCACAGCGCCTGCCGATTCTCCGAACAAAGTCATATTGTCGGGATCACCCCCAAACCGCTCGATGTTGTCCTTAATAAACTGGAGTGCCATTAGTTGGTCGAAAAGTCCTGCGTTGCCGGGCACTTCCGGTGTCCCGAAATACAAGAATCCTAAAGAGGCCACCCGGTACTGCATAGAGACCACTAGTACCTGCTGTGAAAGCAAAAAAATAAAAATTCAAATTGCAAACTTCACATTACTAAAGATGCAATTAAGCGGTGATCTAGAAAGGCTGCTTTATCATTTCTTGTTGCATATGTATATTCTTGTACAATGTATTTTAAAAATGTATAACCTCTGTCACTGCCAAGGTTCGGTGGTCGTACACGTCCAGCGTGGAAGTCCCCGAGTAGAAGCCTCCACCATACACCCAAATCATCACTGCTAATTTTGGTGGTCTATCGCTGAAATTTAAAAAAAAAACCAAACGCATGTATTTGAAAGATCAGTTTTAACTACGTCTTCTTTAACTCTACGATGTTAGTTCGTTTTTCAAATCAGAATATTTCATAATTCGTGTGACTGAAAACATTCAAGAAGAACTTATCTCAGCAGTTGGTATTCAGGACTTTTAGAGGTGCGCATAAACAGAGATAAAGGAATAAAACGGTTTGTTCCATAATACCACGGCTTAAATTTGATTATACTTTTAATCATCCTTTGGATAGTTTCCACTGCCATGCCAGAATTGGTCATTGTAGGTCTTGCAATTGGGATTCATAACCGGTACAAGCAAGCTTTTCTTGTAATTTTTCCCTTCTCGCAGTCAAATGTCCGTTTGGAAGATCATCAAAACAAGTCTTTACCATAATAAGCCTTGTAAAACTAGTCTTTCTGCTCATAAACATGTAGAGTGCATATATCTGTAATGAGTACTGGACCATTTGCTGACTCTGACACATAATAAACAAAAATACATTGAGAAAATATGTTTCTATTTGAGTAGACTAATTCGTTTCACTTGAGTTGAGCCAACTTTGAAAGGAGCTTACTCATTTTGTACATTTCCCATTTCTTTACATTGCGCCAGGTAGGTAGCATATGAGCATAATATGGCTCACACCTTTCCTCTCCGTTTTCCTCACCACTCTCTCCAGCTTTGCAGCTACTATTTGGTCCTGCTGCCACTGCTTAACGGCCTGGTATCATTCACTTTGTGAGTGAGTGTGTGAGTAAAAGTTTCATGGAATGTTACAAGAAAATCCTCAATCCTCACAGTAACACAAACTGGATTAGATAGGTAATCTAAAAGGCAGAGAGCTTCCGTCGTGTTGTTAGCGAGAGATACGACGACATATTATTGCATACCACTGCCACCATTGTGAAAGTGGCCTTGCCTCAGTTGCCTCCTCTTTATATGCTCTTATCCTAGCTGCTGAGTGAGTACTGCTGACTACCAACAAATAATGCTCCTTTTCTCCTCTTGTTTCCCTTTCTAGAAGTTAGATACATTTCGATGCGGTATTTATGGCCCGTTTCTCTCCTTCTGACAGCGCACCTCAGGCACCATTATGCGGTTTGCATGTACGTATATTTGTGCACCACTACTGCCATCAACGCTACTACTACCTCCACTACTTTTAGCATTACCAACCACTTCAACTGACGACTGGCATTCTGTTGGATATTCATCGCTCTCTTTTCTCTCTATTCGCTACAACAACAACACGGAGTTACGGACTTTTTTCCTCAAAAGAGAAAGCGAGAGAGAGAGAGAGAGAAAGTTTTAGGACTGTGCACATGGAAGTAGCAAGTACCAGCAATAGGACACAGTCGCAAATCGCATTGCATGTACGATTTTCTCTATCATTCACTTTACTTTTGTACTTCAAGTCATACTTTATTTGTCTACCAGGATTGTTAGTACAACTGTAATATATTAAACTGGTTGCCTAAAACGAACCCAACTTAGCAATAACCAAACGTAATGTACACACTCACACAACAACAAACACACTACACAAGCTGTAATCGTAACATGAGCCTTTTTGCTAGGTATTATAATATTTAATGTATCCCAGTTAGTTTATCCGTGGAAAAAAAGTTTTCGGAACGTCTAAAAGGCTGACAAAAACGGTAATATCATGAAGCAGCAGCATGACATTAAGTACCAGAAGCAGTGTTGCTAGCATTTAAA
The DNA here is from genome assembly GCA_034700605.1 of Willowsia nigromaculata. Taxonomy (NCBI): domain Eukaryota; kingdom Metazoa; phylum Arthropoda; class Collembola; order Entomobryomorpha; family Entomobryidae; genus Willowsia; species Willowsia nigromaculata. The sequence continues at coordinate 17,331 of JAQIXX010000152.1, read as the reverse complement.
AGAAAATATGCCAAACAACACTCTTACGGGCTTTTACGCCTGTTAGTTACTGCAAAAGCTGTGGTGGCTGTTGTTCTCGAGCTAGGACTTCAGGACGCACGTCTTTTTGTGCACACACAAAGTGTTATGCAGTAGTCATTCAAGAGTACTCTGGTGATGTCCTTTACTCTTGCCGTACTGCTTTTGCATGTATACATTGTTCTGCATTAATGGTGAGCACTGAGCACCGAACAGGAACAAAAAAGAAATGTCAGAGGAAAAATTTATACAAAAAGCCAGCAAGTAGTAAAAAAGGGGAGAAAAAACATAATTTGTCTACGTCCGAGTAACACGAGAATCGAGGGGCTACTTTATGGCATTCTCGTTTTATAACCAAGCCAAGTATGTATGTATAAACGCCTATACATTCCTCTTTAATAAATGCTATAATGTGCTCCTTCCCTCACTCGCTTTAATGCTCCATTTAAAAAAATCTAGTGATGACTTTCGCAGCGATCGTAAACTGCCTATGACTGATTTCTAGTCTGCATTGGAGAAAAGAGGCACCGCAAACTTATATAGTCTTTTGGTATCAATTTACAAGATTTTGGAACTAATAGTTTCATTTTGAGCCTTCTTTTAGGTGCAAGTAAAAATATTCCATCGGCTCTGTCCTAGTTTCGCTCACGTTTTTGTGACTTTAAATTAAAATTATTCTCAGAGATAGGATTTGTAGTCACCTTTCATAAGGAGCTCGTGGCCGTACTACATTCAGAAACAGGCAGTCCTCTGAAAGTTGAGTATTAGGATTCCACATGGCAGCGCCGGCGAAATCCGGAAAGAGTGTATCGATAATTTGTGGACAAGAATTGGGTGGGTCGCGCACTTCTTTCACCCCACTCCACTTTTTGATGGGCCGGGGATGACGAAATCTTAAGTTATCTAATGGTGGCTATAGACACGAGAGAATATGACATGTAAAGATGTTAAAATGCTATGATTACCATTATTATGATGCGAGAAAAGACGATCCGGATTTCAAAGAACCATTCTTACCTCTGCATAGGGGATTCCAAACCAACAATCTACTTCCTCCCCATCGGCAGTATGTGCCCTGTCTCGAAATCCTCTCACCCATCCTGTAAAAGTGAAAATTCATTCAATCACATTCATCGATTCATTTGGAACTTTTCGATTCTATACTTCGGGCTATTGTTTACTTTTGTATAATGGGATTTCTCCATGTCTTTTATTTATATATTACATATCACTGTAATTACGGTTAAGGATGGATTACCGTTATGAGTTATGACATACCTTTTGTGGTTTCGACGAGGAGTCCCTCGTCTCCCTTGAATTTTCGTGAGGCATCTGATTGCCTGACAACCACATGAGAACAGGTTAGAACCAGCTGAACAAGGCCGATGAAGTACCGATTTTGAAGACACATTGCTCATCTCAAGCGGCTTTCGCTGTGCAACTGAAAGAAAATATACAAGATTTTAAAATTATTAGAAACATCTATTATTGTCTTCTTGCAATCACATTCGAATTAGTTTAATAGGTAATATTAGTTGTAAGAATTAACATTATCGCCAAGTTGGTTTGCTCATATCTTTCCCGTACTTTGGACTATTTGAAGTATGGTGAACGACGGCATTTCATAAAGAACGTAAAATTGTGTATTGTTGAATCTCTGTTCATTAAATACATTTATATTTCTTGCTATAAGACGATTTAAAAAAGTGGGAAGGGCAATGAAATCGCCATCTGACCTAGTAGAAAAATCATATACAACATTTTCAATATAAATGAAATCCACACATTATGTTTCAATCAATCATTAATTTGCTCGCCTGCACAGTACCGATAAGCTCGGTCTTATTACATGTGGGTATCTTTTCCTATGTTTTCAGCACATAAGGAACATTGTTGGTGCTATAAAATTTATTTATGTATACCAGAATACGTTCAGGGTGAGGAAATGTACGCATTCAATTCCTTCTCCACGAAGCATATTCTTGTAAATAAACTCACATATCATTTTATACAATACATAACCAAGCAGGATTGAATACGGTTAGTCCTTTTCTCTGTAAATATTTTATTGCATTCTACTTTCCAAAAACCAATGGGATCAGGGTTTACTAGGATCCAATTTATTGGTTCGTTTTTTCTTCTTCTTTATGGCTTGATCTCGATTGTTGTAGCGAGTGAAAGAACGAATTTCTTTACATGTGAAAAACTATGTGCTGTGCATTTGCTACATAAAAACACGAATTTTCTCTTTCACTTGTTCAACTATAAGTATGCTCACATTGCCTATACGTGGCAAGTTTTCTGTCAACGTCAGTGAGATATTTGTGTTTATAGTATTTAAATACACACATACAAAAACCCAACGCTACAACATCCTATCCAAACTCAAGTCATTTTCTCTGTTGCTTTTCCTCTCTGATCACTTTCTCTCAAAGTACACCTGGAATGGAATAGGTATGTCTGCCGGAGTGAATATATTGCTTTCCCTATTGCAACAACATTGAACATCTTACAGTTATAATACACATGGAGGTAAATGCATGTACATAAGAACTGAAAATATATGTATTCTTCCATCTATATCGTGCATTATTGTATACACTATACGATTGTTTTGAAGACTCTTAAACTTCAAATAATAGACAAAAACGGAGAGACATAATACCTACGTACGCAACTAATAGGACATGCTGCAATAACAATACTTATTAGAATCAACAATGTGAGAGAAAGCGATACATGAATAAAAAATGTTGTTACAAATTCACATTGCGTGTCTAATTTTCTTGTGTTGTACGTAGTTTTTCAGGTGTACCAGTAAATCCCACTTTGTTCCTTATGCTTAACGTGAAGTCAAACATAAGTCACTTTCACCTGTCAGTGTATCAGAGCTACATATGAACACGAGCGGAAACGTGGAATCTGCATTCATTAAGCTATTTTTAAGGTTAGAAACTGAGGTGTCAGTTGTATTTTTTTTGACTGTTTGAACTAACGTGTGTTTCATCACTCATGAATGATGTTTGAGTTTAAAATAGCCATTTTGTTTGGCAAAGTGGGATATTTACTACTAAAATATAACCGCTTATGTGCTTTCTCCATGTCAAGCCAATATTTTGTGTTATATCAAAGCTCAACAAGTTTTTGGCGTTTTCTGTCATTATTTAAATTTAAATTTTGAGCATCAACATCATCAAGTTAACAAGGTATGCCTAAGAAAAATGGGCATCAAAATATTATCCTTCTACAAGTGCAATTATTCAGTCCAACATCTCAGTAATATTAACAACATGTAATATGCGAAGTATAATTGAGTTTTAAAAACAATAAAATCAAGAAAGATATGAAAATTTTGATAATGAGCCAGTTACATGTTCTTCCACCTTTAAAAAGTGTGTTATCCCCAACCTATTTTCTTTGTAAGTTAACAATGAGCTGATATTCTTCTGATAAGATTTTGCACATGTCTTGAAGTAGTATGGGCAGTACAGCCTGAATAACGTAGGCCTATATGTGTGGATATTCTATCCGTCGTACCCATCCGGTTCTAGGATAAAACCTTGTGGATCATGAAACATTGCAATCGATCAATCTCATTCTACATTTTCCCATGAGCTTCTTCATAGCTTTTAGTTTGATATCTCTGCATGATATATGTACATAGGTAGTCAAGTAGTATGAAACTGTCTCACATATAAGCGTGTATTCTGTCGCCTCTATTCCGTTTGTCACTCTCTGTTTCCCTCACATTGCTTCAGAGTCCTCGTTCTATTGATATTTTTGTTCTCTAACTTAAATATATTTTCCAATGCAATTCTAAAACAGAGCAGAAAAGTAATTTAAAACCAGCCTTGAGTCCTACTAATCGTAACAATTTGGGAAAAATATTTTGAAAGTGATTGATATTGCTAGCACTTTAATTCACCGATAATTATCGAGTTCAGCGTACAGTAATAGCTGGGGTGTTTGTACAGAAGAATGACATGTCACAAAAGCAAAGATAAAAGGACACGTTCGATATTTTGTAGCTCTTGGAGAACCATTCAAATGTAGCTTACATTGCATTTGTGGCCCTTCATTCAGTTTTCGTACGTCAACAAAATATTGAATATTGTGCAAAGCCCACAGCTAGAATAATGCATAAGAGTTTTTCTGAACGTGAAAGCTCATTCTTCTAAGCTGTAATCTAAGCTCCGTAGACGTGTATAGTGGAGTTGTGAAGGAGGAGAAGAAAGGAGTGAGGGAAAGCAAGTAAAGAGAAAGCATATAAGACGGAGTTTTTTGTAGTTGGGAAGAAGAAAAGAGGATGGGCTTTTGAAAAGAATGAGTCAAGACTGAAGTAAAAGGAGAAGTTGGAAAATTGCATTAGCGAACAACAGTTTCTTTTTTCACGCATACCCAACCTCCATTTATGTATGCATGCACCGAACCAAGTAAATGTGAGTGCATACATATCATACATATAAAATCATGTTATTATTACGAATACGCTTATGTGGGATCCAGCCCCATCGTCAAGGGCTCCCCTACAGTTATGTATTCTTCTCGGTAGGTCGATGAATATATTTCTTTCTACACCCTTACTCTGGGCTGCCGTTGCTGCTAGACACACTACACCACACGATCACTCACCATTTACTATATATATTGTAAATTGAGATGTTGGAGATATGCATTTCTTATATCCGCACATAACATGTGAACGACGTTGGTGAAAGTTCGGCTCTAATCTCGCTTTACATAAAACACGCTGTAGTAATTTCAATGAGGCACAAGCAACACTTGCCATTCACTACATTTACGTTTAGTACATGAGACTAAGCTCAAATTATTTCAGCGTCTTAATTAAAATCGCACAAGCACAATGATTGATCGTAGGTAGACTAGCTAATACAAAAATGCAACATACAGAACAGGGAATTTTTTTTGAGCTGTATGCGTGCAAGTGACTACATGTGTTTGACTATAATTTCAAAGTTAATATTTTCCTACATTACGTTCTGTTTCTAATAATGATTCTTAATAAAAACAATGAATACAAACAGCACTCATTGATCAAATCCTTCCTAAAGTAGTTGAGAAGATTTAATTTAACGCATTGAGTTATGTACACACATAGATAAACTGATGACAAGAGAGACCGTACCGTTATATTACGGTTAAAGAAGTGTAGTGGATTTGCATTCCAATATAAATCATATTATTTCTCCTCAGCCAGCCATCGTAGGCATGTGTAGCGTGGTATGCTCGAGAACTGATAAAATCCACAAGTCAATAATGACACACAAATAGTGATAAACCATTAGAAATATGTGCGAGTGTGTCTAGCTGGCAGTCAAATCGCGGTAGTGACTTAAATCGACATCCACCCATCATAATCATGATAACCACGATATCCTTATAAATCCTCTGGAATTATCTCTGTCGAGAACATTATATCCACGAGTAAAGAAAAACTAAACGTGATCGTATCAAAAGGAGTTAATGGAGTTTTATGTGGAACATTATTCGGATAAAGGATACATGCTTGCTTGGGTTCTTTTTCCTGTTTTCTCACTTCGCAGAACACAGGTTTTCTGTAGCTGTTGTTCATGGAGAATATGGTTATATCTTTCACACGCATATAGTCAACCGACCGACAGCCGTTCTCTAGCAGCAGAAGGAATTCCTTTCCTTCCACAATGAGCAAGTAAACTATAAGCAAACCGGTAGCAATGGCATCAGCATCGGTCGTAAAGTATTAGAGGAAAAGCCATTATTCAAATATAATGTGCTTCGTCCACCAAAATGCTGGCATAAAACATTGGTCGAGTTTTCTGAGTAGAAGCGCCTCTTCTCTGCCGTCTTCTCCATGAGCACAGTTTTCGTACCACTTTACCCACTTATATGGCAAGGTAATAAAGAAAAACGCAGCTGCTGCTGTCTCTGTACTGCCGATTCTGTTGCATGCACTCAGTTTCAGACCTACTTACTTCTATTACAACAAAATCGCATTGTTACAGTTGAAAATGTTATCCATCCAAAGGGAACATCGAAAGGGAGTATTATATATGGCACATACATTTATACTCTCGAAGCATTTAAGTTATCATTATTGTTAGCAGCCGTAAAGTTACCAATAACACAGCAGCAGACAAAACCGACACACTGCTGAGGATTCCTTTTACTCCATTTTTGGAGAAAGGAAGGGAACGTGTATTCAATGAATGTACATTCACATACGGATAAATGCATAATAATAATTTTGTTCGTTCAAACACTAGTTACCGTTCACTCATATCAAAGTAAAGGTAGGTAGAAACTGGTCATCAAAAGAAAGATGCACATGTACAAACCTCTCGTTTCTATAATGCATACACTTTAGGTTTTAGTTAGATAATAACAACATTACTTATTGAATATTGCATGAATATGTATATTTTTGCGGCATGTAGTTTCATGGTGAAAGTTCGTTTTTTGTGCAGTCCCGTAAATTAAGGTCTGGTTGTGAGATACATATTATATAGCAACTCTGTGTGCTTTTCAGTAGCATATTAGCATGATGCAATGTAAGACTTGGTAAAAGTCTTTGTACTATATGCTCATGCTCTACACGTATGGAGAACAACACCTTCTTTATTATGTGCATAGAAAAAGGAGTTATTTACAGTGTTGAAAATGACAGTAAGTAACAGTCAGCGAGGGGTGTGCTGGTGGAGCTGTGTACTCATAACCCATTTCCAAGGTGAGCGGAAGCCCATTAGCAGACATTTTATTGCACAATAAGAATACATATTATTATATGATATTTATTGTTGCTCCTGTTATTACTTGTTCATTGTCAATAAACGAAATGGTTTAACACATGTATGCCGACACACATAAACCCATGCACGCACTCATTCATAAAACTTAAGAACATTCATAAGAAAACTAAAATTTGTTTCAAGAGCGACGCAATTTTTATTCGAGTGTTCATTTCAAGAAAGCTTTCTACACATTTTATTACGAGTATGCTGGTAAAAGCCATGCAGTAATTTTTGGACTCACGTATTATTAATAAAAGAAGAAAATGCAGAATTATTGAAGTTGCCCGTTGCCGACTTCTGGGAGACATTCTATATACCAGGAAATTGTACAGGGACAATGCTAGCACGAAAAAAGCTTTTATTACGAATTCAACATGGCAACTTTTTGCTGCTCAGGATTAGTGGAATTCCCAAAAATTAGAGCAAAAGAAATCAGAGTAGTATGGTCCTGTATCCCTCATAATATACGCTTCTAAAATTTGATTGTGCCTGTCTGTTACGTTTGATGGCTATGCAGCACGACTGTACAGTGAGCAATGTCACGCAAAACGCACCTGTGTCTAGCTGTTCTGACTTTATTCAAGCTTTAATGTTACATCGTTTTCGTGGAGTTTGCAATTTCCCTTGCCAAAATGCTATCAGGCAAATCAATATTACATTAACGAGAGGATGGACAAAACGAGATAGGGAGCTTACAATGAGAAGTTTTTCGGGAAGCACGATTTCATGTTGTCATCCTTTCTCTACCTTTTAGATTTTCACTAATAGTACGATCCCCAACTCTGTTGTCCACAATCCACAAAATCTAAATAATGAGGATGGAAGCTTTCTCCTGTGTACAGTTGAAAGTTTTTTTCCGTTTTTGTGAATTATAAACATTTCAGTTGCCGCTTTCAAAAGAGCGAAAACAGCCTCATTGTGCAGCCAAGATTCTATTATATTACGAGAGTACACAGTGACAGCTTTATATTGCCATCATGTAAAAATAGGAACACTTTAATTTTTTCTGTCAAGCTGTAACCCAATTCGTTTCATTGTGCAAATGTGAATGCGCTTTCCCCAGTTGAAATTGCTCTACTTGAACACATGCATTGTCCTAGTGAGGTAAAAATGTAAAAGCAAACATGTTACAATAATTCATTTTATTCTACTAATTTCTTTTCTTGCAATATCAGTCCAGTTTCGAAAGAGTGACGGACATGTCCATTGGCGTGACTCTTAAAGAGCTCATTCCCTTTTCTGGGAACAAATATAGGCAATATAAATATGTAAAAGCAAAGTAAAATCAAAGCCTTCAAAATGCACCACACACCGTTGAAAACACAGTCAATCATAATATTATATCCTACCAAAAGGCACACTTTCGTATCGAAAACTTGCTGTGCATGACTTGGTCAACTCCGATGAATGTTTTCGTCGAATTGTAACATTACTAAAGGAAATGATTAAATCTTTATTTGTTACAGAAAGCTAAAGTAAATAAATAAATAAATAGAAAAAAGCGTCCCACTAATCAAACCATTTCAACTTACATGCCTTTGTTTATCTAGAAAGACGCAGGAACATTGCTTTGACAGGAAACATACTGCACAATGACTAAATTTTATTACACACACAGTGACAAGGGTAGAATGAGGTATGAATGAAAACTGACCGTTCACTATGTCGGATTGCTGTGCAGAACTATTTTCTGCTTTCCTTCTTTTTCCGCAGGCAGGCTTTATAATAAATGGAAAAAGAAAAGGCATTTTTAACCTATCCAACAAACCACGAGCTGAAAGTATACGAGCGTTCCATTTATCCATCCCACAGTTAATGTTTGCACTTCTTAATCATGCAGGATGGTCAAATAAATAGACTTGTAATCGTGCGCCATATAAGATAGGATATTGGATGTAGAAGCACCCTGTAGAATATTATACACAATCTAACCTCCAAGTATGCATTATTTTCGATGAATCATTTCTTTATCAGACTAAATTTATTTTATACGAATCTCTATGTGACAGACAGGCGTGAGGAAATCTGGAATAATTCAGTACTTTTCCGAGTACACCACTCACTAACATACAAACAGAAACAGCTATCAGACTACAGAGAGACTAGTGGAAATGTAAGTGCAACTACACATACGCCTGCATATATATGTTCTGTTGGTAAAGGTGAATGATTGGCTAGCTCTCCGTATTAGAACGTGACAATTTTGTAAATTAGTTGCTAGCATCGAATCAATCTGTTGTGGGGATCGCTAGAAGCAATAAATAACTATTGCTGAGAACACTTACAGCAAAAATAATATTGGCAATGCACGGGAACTACTGAAGTTGTGAATAGCGCAAGAATAATAACACCTAATTTTCACCATATTTTGTTTGCTGCAAAAGTTGCAGTACACGAAGTATGCACTAAACACTAGTTAGACACATTATACCTAGTGTGTGGTGGTATGTAGGTACACGCATTCAGCAAGCAACGTAAAATGTGTAACAGCTAGACAGTTTGCCATATATCCCAGCGACGAGCCATGAACGGTCTAAGGGAAAGCAAAAGCAAGTCACTGATTTTTTGACAGCAGATCCATCCATTTTTTTTCAAGGAAGGTGAGAGAGACTTGCTCGTTCTAACGTACATAATAATAACATATAAATAAATGGTACCCACACATACCATACACTAGCACGTTAAAATAGAGAAAATGCAGAGCAAATTGAGAGCGAGTGAAAGAGAAAGAAAGTAACATAAGTGAAAAAATAGCAACATGGAAAAGTGAGTGAGAGGCTGTATAGAATGATTCATTATTCACGGCGAATGACGATTGTCCTATTTTCGGATTTGACTGCTAAATATATGCTTTGAAAGAAAGGACAAATTTCATGTCTATCGTGGTTGTATGCTCCTGTCATTGTGGGGAAACATAATATTCTTACATGCACTTCAACAACCAAAAAAACGACATAAATAGTATCACTAGTTGTTTGGGTGCTTTCTATAGTTGTGTATGCATGCGTGTTAAAGCTACGTAACATTCATGAAAGTGCTTTCTGTATTCAATTTTTTACATTTCCACAGTAAGCCACTATTTGCCATTTTTGCTGAATTGAAAGTCGTGTTCTTCAGAAAGACAAGGGGTGAATAATTCGTCGTAGAGACACGATATGTATATGCGCTTATTGCTTTTGTGCATTACAAGACTCCCCAATTTTGACATGGTTTATTCATGGTAACTGACTTAGGCAGAAAATGTGTATGCATGCGGAACTCAAATGATGGATAGGTAGGTATGCTACAGTTTGCTAAAGCAACATCCTTCATTTCAGCGTCAGAATGCATGCACAAATGACATTGGAAATCATAAAACTAGAAAAATCTATGTATTGCAATCAGTCCGAAGATTATCTCGAGGCCTGTTAATGTTTACAGGGTTAAAACCAGAACGGCACATTATTTTCATTCATGATTTACATGTGGGTAAGATAAAAGTGAAAGCTGTAGCTGCAAAATTATACAGCAGAAAATTGACAATGACTACAGGTTTATAAAAATAGCTTTCCACACGAGTGTACAGTAGAACTTGACGTGACATCATGGGAAATTAATGAGCTTTTGCCTCATTGCTTGCTTGCTAAAGTAATTACGTTATTTCCAGTAATACGTACGAACACTGAACGGATTGATCATTCATTATTTATGCATGTAGATCTAATATACAACTGCCGAACGCTGTGTTGGGCTAAAAAGGAAATCATTGGTTGGTTGGTTGGTTGGTTAGTCAGTTAGTTTAGTTACCAACACCAATGAATTTTACCCTTACGTTTGTGCAATATACCAAAAATTAATGGGGTACATTCATGATTTCATAGATTCTTTTAATAGGCGCACCTCATCTCGGAAAGAAGCTATCAGATGAGATTTTTTTGCATATTTTTTTAAGACAAAAAAGGACGCAAAGTTAAACTTCATGGAATTTAGTGCAGTTGCTCCATCTCAAATCTAGTATGCCCATTCAAAATTAACGTTTCTTTAAGCTTTAGAATTGCATTTTTTCATACATACCTACATCGATAATAATCCCGAAAAATAACTAAAAAAGGGTTTCTCATGTTGCAACATGCGTTTGTTTCTAAAGCTATTATAACACTATCATGTTTTAGTAATATTCTGATTCTGAAGTAGATGCACGCAGAAACAGGTATGTACATGCATAGGGAGTAACAAAGACGCATTATGAGGTGATAATAATATACCTACAAAAAGTCTTCCACTATCCAAGTAAAATTTAATTATATGAAGGGAATAATGCAATAAAATTCATCTCCTCCTGTGAACGTCTTCTCTTGTTCCTCTTGCTGTTTAATAATAATAATAATAATAACAATAATAATAAGAGGATGCAAAAAGGATAAGAAGAGCTGAAGAAGTAAACGCGCTATAAGTATATCCACCAGCTACCGTCCGACCAACCGTCTTAGCGGACTTGGATCAGAGGAATGCTGTAACGGTGAAAGTGCAGTAAGCAGCTCACACGTCTACGTAGAGATGGATACTGTGCATTTCTATATGATATAAGCTTGCCTGGTGTATATCATTACGGATTGATGCGGATTCTGTTCTTTTTCGAGCACACTTACACTCGCTTTCACGAAATACTGAGCTGGGATTTTATCGTGGTGTAGTTGCGAAGGACTGGAGTCGCAAGCAAGATGCTGTGCCAGTAAAATACCACGAATGAAAGCATGCCACCAACTCTCTACGTATGGAAAGGCGTAAGGAAACATAAATATGGATACCTACCAGACACCAATCGTAAGAATGTATGAGTTCCTAGTTTTCAGATTTTCTTTTCGCCTTTTCCGTACCACTTCATAGTATTCCTGGATTGAGTATCTTCAAATCCATAACTGGTCGTCCTCTTTCAAAAGTATAGGTTTAACAGCCACATAACGTATAACAAAGTTATAAAAATCAAAGTTATATGCATGGTAAATGTGTGTCTCCTGTATAAGTGTAGTATTACAGGTAGAAAGAACGATTTAATGCCGTTTCTCCTTTTGAAAATTGCCCATATATGTGTGCCCGCTTCCTATAAACTTGTATAAGTTTACTCTCCAAAGTCCCGTATAATTAATCTTCAAAAAGCTGCGAGTTTCCAGCTGAGTGAAGTGTAATCGCTCGCGTCTGAATAACTTGTATGTATCCAGCGTTTTAGCCATTGCCTTACAATCGCCCAGCTTGCTTGGATTTGTGAAGCATTCCAAAAACTTATCGGGTATTACGGTTTTCTAATTTGATACGTATTATAATATGCATTTATCAACTCACTCTCTTTCCGCGCTACATTTTCCATTGGGTATATATTTATATCGATTGAAATATTCACCACTTGCTAACAAATAAAAAATAATACCATGGGTAATACGTGTAAAACTAAGGACTTTTTTTTATCAAACTTTAGGGCAAAACATTACAGTCTGATTTATAAAATGAGTAAATATGTCAATCATGTGCTGCGCGAGGCAGATGATTGCAATTCATTATAATTGACCATTTTCAGTTAAAAGGAAATGAAGTAGATAACGTGCAATTCCCATATAGATTACGAGAAAAATTAAGGGCAGTAAACAAGGTATTCATTCCAACATAAAAGGGTTTTTCAAGTGAAAAATACAACAATAAATCAAATACTTGAATGATTGATTACATTCATTTTAATATGTAAATAAAAAGCAAATGAATAGTTACCGAAATCTAATTGACTTCACTGACAACTTGTTAGCAGGTTTTGTATGAATTTCTTGTTAACTTGCTAACGAATCGAAAAGTATGAAACTTGTTTAGAAAATCCTGGCAAATTTATAACAAACTACATTGCATCTTTTCACAAAACACAAAAACGCAATTCTATTCAACCATTTTCCCAACATCAAATCTTAATGCTTTTAACGGATCTTATTCAAAACAGTTTGTAAATACGGCATAAAAATTGTTTTGCTTTGAGCCATAACTCCTTCCAATAATCACGTATGTTCTTCAAAGCAATGCATGCACACTTTTAATTCAAAATTAAGTTTATTAGAAAACGAGTATAGTGGTATTTGGTCAAAATTATTGTAAAGAAAGATATCATTGCGACCGTTTATTTTCTTCTTTCTTTCTTCTTGCTTCTATCAGTACTGTTCAGCTTCTATAATTTAATCTGTAACCAAAACTGCATTTACACAGACTGGTATTTAGCTCGTCCGTTATAGTTTGAAAATTTTCTAAATGTGATTTACATTCGGGACAATTTTAAGGGATGGTTCGACATGTATAAATAAATATGTGCATTTTTACCAATGAAATCTGCTTCAAATTGTTTATGTGCTAGAAGTACTACTGTAGTGAATGGACATGTTTAAGTGACAAGTCAGGCAGTGACAATGGCAAATAAAAATCTTGCATAAACAATGGAAGCTATATAGCGAGTTATAAACACTTCATGAGTACAGTCACAGCGCAGTGTAGCATGACATCAAGTGTATCGGTCTGTAGTCCACTCGAGATGATTGTGCTATACTGGTTATTCAGATCAGATTATTTGTGGGACGGGCATAAGCCAACCGAAAATTAACCTAGTCCTCCGAGTTGACTGAAATTATGTCAGGTAAAATAAATTTGTCCGTCCTCAGTCGTCAGCAATGCTCTCATTTTGTTGAGAGCTAATCAACTGTTATGATCATTATCATTATTTTCCAGCGAACTTGTGTTCTGGTCTAGAAGTACTAGGAAAATTTGTTTTTGTTTTTCCCACTTCTAACACTTCATCATCTTCACAACACACACAGCCTGTTATTATTATTAGCCAGAAATCATATAACTGATTCCAACCACCTCTTTTATAATGTTTTCCCTGTTCTCTAACTTTTCCTGCACAATCGCTCAATTCTATTGAAATTATTTATACTTTTCGCTTGAAAGGAGTTCATTATTGTATGATTCATTTCACACTTTCACTTTGTACTACAATGAAGATGTAATTTATAGTGAATGTACATAGAAACATCAAACCTCCCATATTTTATCGTCCAATAAGCAGTTGCAAAACTATTGTGCAACACATTATGTATATAATAATTACTGATTGTCCCACTTCGTTCATCTGGAGAGTTGTGCTTACAGGATCTGCAAGCGTTGTGTGCGTCAGCCAGTGTTATATGGAAATGGTTACAATCGAAAATGATTGCATTGTGTGTATATATATATTTCTGTATAGCAAGAGAGAAGATGAAAGTTTCGTGATTAAAGCCTTTTTTGTTATTGATGAATGTACTCATTTGTATCTTTCTTGAGCTAACTATAGATCCTGTTCTTCGTGCATGAAAAATACGGAGAACTTATTATAACTTTCTCAGCAAATTAATCATATTTATACTTATTAAGTTTGATTGTACGAAATTCCCCATAATTCTCTTGATTTCTCAGCTCATTGGGATTTCACGTAACAATAAAATTTGCATAGCATATCCTTCAATGATAATCTAATGTACCACTAATAGTGTGAGTCGTATGCAGGGACGTCATTATTTCAGGTTAGCTACAAAATGATGGAAATGCAGAACGGAAATAAGTCCAGGAAAAGGAAAGTAATTCGAACCGTTAGATCTGTAACTTGGAACATTTTTTGAATTAAAAAAATTATATTAGTGATTGTAGGAACATTGAAACTGGATAACGGTTGTTGGGATGAAGGAAAATGCTGCTGAGTTCTATTAGCAGTAAGACGTCGAAAGCTGCACGTGCATAAAAGCAATGTTTGTTTGCGGAGTACCCGTTAGATTATCACAACAGAGGGAAAGCGAAAGTAGGAAACCTGAAAGCATGAGACAAGAGTTAAAGTGTATGAAGACAAAATCGATATGTTAGAAGGAAGCTCAAAACTGTGTGGCTCTTTCAAAGTAACGAACGCAGCAGAAACTACTACGGAGCTTCTTATTTCAAGGATGAGTACGGTTATTGAAGCAGAAATGAAGATACCACGAAGATACAAAAAACCTACGAAAATGTGAAAATGTAATGTTATACAATAATAGAAGTTGGCCGTGAAAAGAAAGATGATGTTGAGGAGATCAGAGGAGATTGTATATCATCGAATGCCTCTTGCGATGATTGAACGTGTTCCTTTGAGTAGCTTCCCTACCTAGAGTGATCGTGGTCCTTACTCCTGACAAATTGTATGCCTTTTGTCGCAAACGTAGATACTGATTGTCTTTCAACGAAATCATATACTTCTACATTAAATGTGTAGGCAATAAATTGCGGGCTAAACATCCCACTGTATCCTTGTGACATTATTTAGTGCGATGAAGCCGAAATAAATTCCAAAAAGGAGAGGATGAGCAATTTTTAAAACTCGGATAATATTTACTGTTTTGAATTCCTGAAATAGGTATTGAGTTTGCAGGATAATTTTTAAGACTCTCGACTTGGGGTCCAGTCCAAATTCCAAATTTTATGTAAAATGTGTTCAAAAAGTAGCTTTTACTAGCACATAAGAAATCAAGAAACTATCTATAAAACTAAGAATTTGAGATACGTAAGGGGATATGCGGAAAGAGTTGGTATACCTATAAAACAATGCAATTTAACAATAAAAACAACATATAATCTTCTTAATTTACCGGTCGACTATATATAGGTTGCATGTCGCACGCACTTTTCCATTCCTATTTGTTTCCAAAATGTAGAGACATAATTTCAATATGCCCAGAAACGTGTGAAACATAGTAATAAGTAATATGTTCTTTCTGTTCCCATACCTTGTGTAAGAACATCACTTCTTTTAGTACTGTAAGAATTCGAATGTTACATCCTTATACCACTTTGAAAGCTCAAAAATATGCTCATTAGTCATTGAAAATAGAACTGTCGTTGTCTAATTTCGGTCTAAAACCATAATAAAATCAAGTGTTTATATGAATGCGATACAATAAAGATAACAGGGCATCTTTGGAAAATCTGCGAACAAGTGCTTATAGACTCTACATTAATGACACCCCTCAAGCGCTAAACTCAAAGATGTCTAAATTTATAATACAAAATTTATTGTTTTATGATTAAACCTCCACTTTATATCTTTTATATACTGAAATTTACTGCAGTGACTTGTCTTACAACTTCAACTTCTAAACACATACATACATATAGAAACTGTAGCTTGCATGCTGTCACTAATACAAAGCGTGTGAGCCATCAACGAAACAATAACTTTTGCGATTTTCACTTCATACAATTGCTTAATTTATGTAAAAAGTCATTAAGTTAAAACCAATAAAAGGGAACAACGAATATTCAGGATTACTAATGATGGCATTTTAAAGTAAAGTTTATGATAAAGATGATAGAGTTGTAGGGTGAACAATAAGAGGTAACTAATGTGCAACCCGTTTGATTTCCCCAAGTTGACATAACATTTAAAAGGCCTACAATAGATTTAAGTGTCGAATTGTCAGCAATAGGCAACTGCCACGTTATCTTGAAAACAATTTTGGTACCACACACGTTTGTTGTGAATTGTGAATATATAAACAACTTAGTTCGTCGAATGCACAGTTCCAAAGGAGTGTTAATTAAATAAAACTATGCAAAAATGTTGTGCTCAAATTAACTTTTGTACCTTCGATGGAAAACTCCTGTCACTTTCCGCATCTTTAATTCACATTCAAGCACATTTAATTTGCATTTTGCATTTAGAACATAATTCTCAACTCCACGTTTGTGACAGACAAACAATGTATACATCTGATTTGGCCTACTTCAGTATTCTCTAATGAATGAATTTAGCACATACGACAGCGGAAACGTCGGAAATGTCATAACATGAATGCATACATTGTAAAAGTGCTTCTAAACCAAACTAACATCGGCATAATATTATGTTCTTCAAACTCTAGGCTGCCTTAGGATTAGACATAGCATAGGATGTGACAGTGGAAACAATTTTGCACTTTAGTTTGCCTAATTATCAAGTAACCTCTTCTTGTTCTTCAGAGACCGCACCATCTTTCTTGTTATCAAATCGTAGGTAAAATTAAAAGCAAATCAGAGGATTCCCACAATGATATTTTATTAATACAAACTGGATGGCTTTTGCTGTGTGTGTACATGTTAAAATCTCAAGTGCAACAATACGAGCTAATGAGTTCTATTGTTTATAATTTCTCTATAATATTCAAAAAGATGCCAACTATTGTCAATATGCCAGGCAGACAAGGAGCTGTCATTAGTGACAATGAAAAACATTGTTAAAGGTAAGAAATTAGAAACACATTTCATTTGGCTTAGATTTCCAGGGCTTTAAAAGGATGACTTCAAACTCATTTAATATACATTCATATTTATATACCCTACAATATTTAATACTTATTTGATTACTGTGCATTGCAATACTGATTCATGATTCCATGTTATGCTGACAAAAATTTAAAAATGGGGTAATACAGTACGGCTTAATTTTTTATTTTATCGGGCTTCATTTTTAAGATTAAAGGAT